>CATKHJ010339468.1:0-24343 GCA_949750685.1 Vernicia montana | reverse complement strand
ATATATATATATATATATATATATATATATATATATATATATATATATATATATATATATATATATATATTTCATTTAATGAAATATTACACGTGTTGGTGGTTGAATTACGATATAAAAATTTTAGTTGGTGGTATATTTTAATCAATATAATTTTTTTACCTATTTTTTTCACAATAAAAAAATTTGATATTCTTTTTTATTATATGTATTCTTAATTCATTGGGTGATGTATATATCCAATATAAGTAATTTTTTTTTCTATTTATTTAGTAGGTAAAAAATCATTTTTTTATCCCAATTTAATTCCTTTTTTTTTTTAATAGTCAATTAGGAGTATCTTCATATCAGTTTATACGTCAAACGAAATTAAATTTTCACTTCAAACGAGTTTAAGGGCACACTTCCACACTTAACCAATGCTTTGCGTGATGCACCCAAATATAAAAATACAAAAGAGGAAGACATACAAATTTATGGGTTTCTCTCTGCTATTTTTATAGAATTTATTCACCAATAATTTTTAAAATTTTAATTTTAAATTGAATGGTAATTATCTTTAATAATTTCTCGTTTTATGTAAAATTTATTATGTTGCAAGGCTATATAGAAGAGGGAATTACACCAAATACCCATTTTTTAGTTTTTTTTTTAAATACCCTTTTATTTTTTCAGATTTTCAAAAATACCCTCTTTTTTTTTTTTTTATGATATACTTGTGATATACATTTGATATACTTTCGATATACCTTTAATATACTTTTGATATATTTATGATATACTTTTAAAAATGGAGCATTTTTGAAATAGAAAATTTAATAAGTGAATTTTTTTTTTTTAAAAAAATAGAGAGTTCAATTCTGTATAATAGGGGTGTTTATAGTTTGATTTGGTTGGTTTAGAGTAAATATTTCTTACTAAACCAATAAAATCGGTTTTTAAATATTTCAACTTTTAATCAAACCAAGTAATACTAAAAAATATACAAATCAAAACTATTTGGTTTCGGTTTGACAAAAGTACAAAATAAATAAAATAAAAAATTGAAAAGATCATAGAAATTTAACAAATATTAAAATAAAACTATATTACTAGATAATAATCAACCTTATCAATACTATAAAATAAAAAAAAAAAAAAAAAAAAAAAAAAAAAAAAAGAGCAAATTTCAGGTTGTGTACTCAAAATTCTATAGCATAATAATAATAAATTAGAATAAAATATTCCCCAATAAGTTAGTAGGGATCAAAATAACAATATAAAAATTCTCTAAAATATAGAAATTCAATAGATATTTTAACTTTTAAAAAACTTAAAGAATAATTTGCATATTAGTAAAGTACACATCTAAAAAATACATAATTTTATTATATTATTAGTTCGATTCGGTTTAACTGGATTCTCATTTTCTTAAACCAAAACCAAACAAAAAATTCAGTTTATAAAAATTTTAAAACCGTAACCAACCATAAGAAAACCTAAACTATGATTTTTAGTTTGGATTGAATTGGATCAATTCGATTTGGTTGATTTGGTTAATTTTTGTGCAGCCCTACTGTAGAATAAGTCATTCAACACCTTTGTATTTAATTCATGTCGAAGTTTTTTTTCATATATTTATATCTTAAGTGGCAATTGGGTCAACATAATTTTTTTTGTAAAATCCAGTTGACACTTGCAAATTTATGACATGAACTGAAATCCAATTACTACTTGCAAATTTATGATATGAATTGAGTCAATATAAAATTTAAAACGCGAGATAAATCCATACCAAACGAAAAAAATAAATTTGAAATCCAAAGAGAAATATTCATACCGGATCAAGAAAGAGAATTGAAACTCAGTCTGAATTATGATATAACGAATGTGGTGTAAAGATTGATTAGACTTTGATACAATGTTGAATTTTAATATAAATTTGAGAAAATCAATCTTAAAAACTAGTAATTAAAGTTTGAAAGCTCATTTCTATATTAATCACTTAATATACATATATTTTATCAATGTGATTTTTTTTTCACACGTTATATTCTTAACAATATGTAAATTAAATATAGATTTAGGTAATATTTGGTAAAACTAAAAATTAAGTGCTGAAAATATAAATACTGAATTTTAAGTGCTGAATAAAAATAAGTAATATAATTTTTAAATTGTAAAAATATTTAAAAATTTAATTAATTATTGTATTCAGTACAAATTTTGACTTATTATTTTAAATGATTTTTAACTTAATTGAGACTGTAAGTCAAGCGTTACTAAATAATTTAAAATGATTAAGTGCTGAAAATTTTAATTTTAAATATTAAATGACCTTATCAAATACACACTTATTATCACAAATAACAACATTTCGACAAGAAAACAAGAGAGATTAATATTTTGAAATTTGATGCAATGAAGAAGATATATAGTTGCATGTTATTAGATTATTATGAGCCGAAAACTCATTTTAAAATAACTCATATTTGAAACATTTAATTTCATAATTAATTTTAAGTTTATAAAAATTAAATTGCAGCTAACTATTTTTTATTTGATGAGGAATAAAAATAGTCAATGAGATAATAAGCTAAAAGACAATCAAAGTTCACTTTGACAAAGCTTTTCATTTATCACAAAGAGATCAAAACCTAAGAGAATGCTCATAAAAGACAAGTCAAAGGAATCAGATCTTCAACCTTTAAGAGAGACGAAGTTATTGCTTCGTCGTTCTCCAAAGCGCTTCGCCCTTCCTCATAATAATAAAATTTGCTCAATGAGCTTCTCAACTATGGCTGATGTCATGAAGTACAAACGTCAGCCTGTTTATGTTAGAGAAAAGTGGTGTTCAGGCGGCGCGCCCTTGCTCGTTGACACCACCAAACACATGCTATTTGACAAGAGACAGATCAAAACTCTAGCCTCCAGGACCTATGCACTAACTACACCTATCATGAGACATCCTCTCTCCTCAATTGTCACCTGTACCTAACACGCAAAAGCATACAAAAGGAATTGATCAACCTTTGAGACAAGTAGCTTGAACTTTGCATCTCTCTCTCATCTCATTTATCTCACTAGAAGCTCTCTAGCTATATTGCTTGAAAAGATAAATCTCCTTCTCCGACAACAATCGGCTAAACTTTCACTGACTTGACCGTCAGAGATTTTTCGTCAGGCAAAATGCATGATCCTCTTGATTGTATTATTATCTTTACAAACTCACTACATCAAGGCCTAATACATGAGATCTAGTCAAAATCATATTGTTTGATCCAAGTCCGATCACTATTGAATCAATATGATTACTCTTTATTGAATCAATAATAATATCAAACTAATCCTACTAATTTATATTTAAAATTTATTAATTTTATTAACTTAATTTCCGAATTCATTTACATATTTTATTATTTTTTATATATAATTTAACTCGAATATAATAAAATTCGAATGAGTGATCATTACTATCATTATCCCTCAAATTATCTCTTATCATGGTCAGAAATTCATCACAAATTGTACTTTACAAGGAATATATCCATACCACCTTCTTGCATCTGATTCGATTTTGGTACAAAATCTCTATTATTTTAGATATATTTGTCTTTTTTTTTTTTTTGCCCAAAGATATATTTGTCTTCTTGCTATTTTTTTTTTTTTATATCTTATTCCTTTTCTATTTTTAAATTTAATGAAAAAAATTATGTTACGCAACATAAAATTTTAATTTTCGTACAAATTAAGATTTTCTATATTAGGAGATAAGATTTAATTATTCATTATTATACGATAATTACAAAACTGTCACTATATCTATATCTCTCTCTATATATGATATTAATTTAAGCCTAATTCAACCAATGTGAACATAAAATTTGTAGAAAGAAATTATAAAGTACAAGCCGTATATGATAGTGATCTATTCTGTTTGATTGCTTTCATGCATATCGTTGTATTTATTTTGTTTGGATTAATGATAGATATCAATCATCGAAAAGTGAAATTTTAATTTGGAAATTGATTAATTTTAGATTTTTTTTTTGTAAAGTCAGTTTTAATAATAAGTGTTCTTATATGTATTTGTGATTTGTTGATGTTTACTAGTCGGGAAATCTGATATTGATTACTTACAACTTATAATAAAAAAGAGAAATCTAACTAATTAAAATGAAAACTATAATAAAATCCTTTTTATCTGCCATTAACTTCTAACCACTTGCATCTAAAGCATTTTGATATTGATTACTTAAAACTTATAATAAAAAGAGAAATCTAACTAATTAAAATGACTTGCATAATTTTATATTAAAAGTAAGCCAACTTATTATAAGTTTAATTATTAAAAATGAATATTTAATTAATCAATTACTTCCAAAGCATACGGGCTCTTTTTGAGCCTTAATCCTAGGTTTAGATGTGGGGTAAATGATACTAAAAATTATTAAATTTTAGTATTTTTTTTAATGTGGTCATTAAAGTAAAATTTTTTGTAGGTGAATATTTAATTTTTTTTTTTTTTAATCAAAGGTTACCTGGAAATTTTCGGCCAAAATGCTACCGGAATAGGTGACATGGCATGATACGTCACCTTAACTATTTGACTCAGCATGTCATTTCGGATTTACGTCATATGAATATTAGTGACTATATTATAAAAAATCCAAAATTAAGTGATTTTTGGAGTTATTTATATTTTTTACCTTTTGATTGATTCTTTTGATTATTTTTTTATTTAAAATATTTTTTTAATTATTTTGTTTTTCTATCAAAATATCCTTTTAGTTATTTTTGTTCTTCATTTTCTTTCTAAAATTTAAATTAGAATAATATTTTCACTTAAAAAATTAAAAGAATATTTTGAATGCAAAAAAAATAACCAATGGTTTTGAATTCATAGATTGATTTTTAAGGAAAATTTATTGTTTGAATTTATGAAAATTAAATAAAGTTTAAATTAGAAGAATATTTTCACTTGAAATAATTAAAAGAATATTTTGATAAAAAAATAAAAAAAATTAAAAAAATATTAGTGACCGTAATTAAAAAATTAAAAGAATATTTTGAATAAAAAAAAATAAAAAGGCAACAAATATAAATGATCCAAAAAATATTACATTTTTGGATTTTTTTTAATATGGTCACAAAAGTTCATCTGACGTGAATGCAAAATGACGTAAATCAGATAGCTAGGGTGATGTGTCATGCTACCTTAACACTCCGATGAAATTTTGACATGAATTTAGCCAGTGATATCTGATTATAAAAAAATAAAATTTATGTATTCATCTGAAAGAAAATTTTCTTTAATGACCACATAAAAAAATACAAAAATTTGATGATTTTTTTTTATATTACCCGTTAGATGTGCAAATAAGTATTATTTCAAAAGGTAAACTTGTATCTCATTGGAAAAATAGAACTGTTACAAAGCACGTTATTAATAAAAGTTTGTTGATGGATTTTCGGGTAAATAGCTCATAAAATCGCTAAATTTTAATATTTTTTTAATATGATTACTAAATAATTTTTTTTTGCCAGAGAATACATAAACTTTCAAATTCTTTGCAATCAAAGGTCACTAGCCGGAATATGAAGAAAAACTCACTGAAAATGCTAACTTAGACTAACACGTCATCAATCCAACTGAGTCAAATTGATACACAAGTGCCATATCAGCAACTTTAACACAGTCAGACGCCACATAAGACAAATTAAAAAATCGAATTGTAAATAGTAAATTTATATGTTGTAATTTGAAGCCATTTTATGGCTTTACATCATTGGCAAGTATTAGAAATAGAAAATCAAACATGAAGAAAGAAAAAACAGAGCAAATTTTACCATATAACCAAAAATTTCAATAAAGAAATCAAATAACATTCCAAAGCAACAACCAAAAAAAAAAAAAAAAACAATGTTTGACTTCTGAGAAAATACAAGACATAAAGAAAAAAATTAAAATTCCAAATCTCAAATCTCTCCAGTCAATCAAACCAAAACACAACCATTTCAAATAATTAAACCTAAACGATTTCCATTTCAAATAGTGGAAAAACTCCATTATCCTCTCATAGTCTCATTACCTCTACTTTATCAAAATCCAAAAAGCAAAAAGCCAAATAAGTCTAAACCAAATCGGTCTAACATGTTCAAAAGAGAAAATGCAAATATAGATTTGTAAATAAAATCCATAAAATTTTATTAGTGGTGGAGACGACGTCGATAGAGCTCGATGGAGTGGTGTCTAGCGAAGAGCACGTCTGGATTCGCGTAGAGCTTGTCGGAATTGCCAAAATCGAGCCCAATCTCATGAGCTTCGATCGTAGCAGTTCCAGTCCTTGATCATCGCCAGTTCAGTCACAAACGACAATTTACATCTACTTTATTTAGTTGTTGTACTTAAGTATACCACACACAATTCTTACAATACTTGTGGGTGAGTTTTGTGTAGTTTAACGAATGTGGTGAGTGGTGGAATTGGATATATATATATATATATATATATATATATATATAGTGAGAAGGCAAAATTAGATGATGTGGCTTCTAGCTGTTTCGTTGAGTCAGCGTGGATTGTTTATATAGCAATCCACGTCAGTTTTTCAGGCTGAGATTTCGACTAGTGATTACCGAATGAAATGATTTTGAAAGTTTAAGTATTTCTCAAAAAAAAAATTTATTTAGTTATCATATTGAAAAAATAACTAAAATTTAATGATTTTCTAAACTATTTACTCATGAATTTTTAAATAAGCAAAAAATATAATGAACTCATGTGTATGTGTGATTGGCTCATATGAAGGCAAATAAGTGGATTTGCCCTTGCACGTGAGGCCCAATACAAGCCAAAATTTTACTCAGTTTTATTTAAAAGAATTAGAGGAAATTACACTAAATACATTTTTTTTAATTTTTCTTTTAAAATATCTTTTTTTTTTTTTTAAGTTTTCAATATATATATATATATATATATATATATATATATATATATGTATATATATATATTATACTTATGATATATTTTTGATATACTTTTGATAAATTTTTGATATATCTTTGATATATTTTTAATATACCTTTGATATACTTTTGATATACTTATAATATACCTTTAATATACTTATGATATACCTTTAAAAATGAGACATTTTTGAAATAGAAAATTTAATAAGTGTATTTTAAAAAAAAGAAAAAAAAGAAAAGAAGACATGTATGAAAATATTTTATTTTTTTGAGATGTTTGTGTAAAAGTCCCAAAAAATTATATAATTTGACCTATCTAATTAAAATTATCTAATTTGAATTTATCTCAAGAATGATGTCTCTAAAGAAAATACTTTTTAATTTTCATCACTAGACTATTTAACTTTGCATAACATCTTTTATAACAAAATTGACATTACGTCAATCAAGTGTAATTTAATGGTCTTTCATCTTTTTTAAGAATATGAGAAATTAGAAATTTCGGATTCGAATTTCTTAAATTATAAAAAAAATTATCACCAATTTAATGAGAGATATTAAAAGGGAGAACTACTCTTTATTATGTAGTTTACAATATTATTTCGACCCATTGAATTTTAATAGTATAAAAAACAAAATTGACAATACATTGGACAAGAAAGTAAGAGAAAAAATAATAAAAAAATTTGCAATTGCATTTTTCCAATCAAAATGACACATATTGCTATTTTAGAATACACATTTGTTTTCTCTTTTTTATTTCGATCGGGTAAATATAGCTTAGAATGCATGCAGCCTATTCATCTTCTAGGACATTTCCAATATTTTAAAAGTTTTGATTGCTGCCTCTTGTCTATAACTTCAATTTTACCCTTGGCCTTAGGGTTTAATCATAGTGGTACTACACTTTTGTTCAAAGGGGCCCATTTCTTTTCAATTATTAGGGAGAAAATGACTTCACTCTTATTCAAAGGGGCCCATTTCTTTTCAATTATTTGGAAGATTATATCACTACTTATTTTGTCTTTATTTTTCTTTTTCACATGTTATGGAGAAAGAAAGAGAGAAAGGAATATCAACTGTTCATTTTATTAAAGTTAATAATCAAAACCTATAAATTCATCACTCACTCGTCTATATAGTCCTCAATTATTTTTTATTTATTTGATAATACTCACTCATTTATAAGTTAATTATTTTCTGTTCATTTAATATGGACTCATTTTCAACATATTTCTCAAGTGCAACAGGGCTAATTTATGATCCAATATTAATAGGTTATCGACTATTTTTACTCTTATTAATATTAGTGTGACTCAGATTATTTTTTTCTTGAAACTACCAATAATTTTAATCGCACATGTGGATTGACTCTAATATCGTATTAAAATTCATAAATCCATACATGCGTAAGTTTATAAATAAATAAGTATTAGAATCCACTTATATAAAATCAATTAATTTATACTAAACTCAACACTCACTCATTTATAACACTTCTCAAAATGTTTAACACATGATTTGTGAAAGATACATGTACATCTTTTGTGATCAATATTATTTTGGAATAAGCTTTTATTTAATTGTTGACAAAATTGATAGTATGAGAGAATCACCCAAATATTTGCAATTTGGCTCAATTTGATGACCAAAAGCCAATAAGATTTTTCATTTCAATTAGCATCAATATGATGATTTTCAAATTTTGGTATGAGTTTTCGTTTGTGGAAAAAATTAAGTTCTATATATGAGGGAAGATGGTCACCCTGGTCTGGTTTTGCTATAATTAGGGTGTAATCAAAACAACACCAAGATTTTGTAATAATTTTTTTTTTTTTTTAAATTATGTGTATAAGTTGTAAAATGAGTTCCAAATTCAGTTTCACATGTAGTTGAAATAGTAACATAAAGATCATGTCAATATTTAAATTCAATTGTTCAACGTTCATCTTTTAATACAAGAATAAAGAGTCGAGAGTTTAAATGATGATAATATAATTTTTTTTATGTATAATTTTGAAGTGCTTATAAGAAAATTTGATATTTAAGTTATTTTAACCAATTTCAAAGAGAAATAAAGTTAAGAATGATTTTAACAATAAAAGTAATCAGAGTTAATTACTTTCTTTTTTTTTCTTTGGTATATCAAAAATTCATTAAAGGGAGAGGGGATTGTCAATTTCAAATTTCAAATTTCTTACACTACGAGGTAGGTATTCAACTACCGAGTTGCTAGCTATGGTGAGTTTCTTTTTTAATATGGGATTTTGTAATTGATCAAAAAAACAATATATTGTTTACAAAACTGACCATATTTGCTTTGCCTTTTGGACTAGAGTTGATATCATTTTCTCTTTGTTATATTGCTCAACAACTTTAAACTGAATATTTAATCCTTAACTAAGATCAAAATCTTGAAACTTGAATGCTTCATTTGACATGATGAATTTTAAATTTATTGATTTAGTTAAAATCTATGAATTTGAACAAAATTCATTGAATAAAAAATCCACATCTCATATGGTTTTTCAAATTTTTCATTTTTGAAAATTTTGAAATATGATAAATTTTAATAAATCTATGTAATGTAGTTCAATTTTTCAAATCAAACAAAAAACTGAATTACAATTCATGAATTTTACGAAATACATTACTGAAATCCTTCAAAACAAACAAGGCTGAAAGCAATATGATCATCCAAGTTAGCTTTATTACCAATATGCATTATATTATATTATTAGAGCATCTCCAAGAAACTCTCTACTTAAATTAAACTTTTTATAATAAAGAGTCATCCAATAAAAACGACTCCAACAATCTTTTTATTTTCAAAATATAAATTAAAGAGTTGGTTGAATTTTCTATATCTAAAGAGTCAAATTTTACTCTTTATTCTAATTATAATTAATGTTATCTCTTCCTATTAGTTTATTTTTTAAAAAATATTGTTTTATGAGATGATCGGTAACCACTTTATAATGAATCGTGCCTCACGTTTGTGTTGTTGTTGGCCATGATTAGACAACAAATCCTATCCTTTTTAAAAATTATCGCTTCCTTTTTACTCAATTCTTTCTTTCTTTCTTTCATGTAACTTTTCGAGTGATTAAGATTGATATAACATGAATTACAAGTAACACCTGATCTCTATGTGCTTCTAATTTTATTTATTAGTTAGAAATGGGAATTTTTTTAAAAACTCAATAGCCTAATTATGCCATGATACTCAAGTGTATGTTTCACTGTGCAAAAATTAAGAATTTAATAATATTGAAATCGTTTTGAGATAAACTACTGTAAAATTGTAAATTCAAATTCAAACAGAACTTAATTATTAAAAAAAAAAAATGTGTTTCTGCTAGCTAGGTAGTACAAGCATATATGTAACAGATAAATAAAGGATTGAATGTATCAGTGAATAACTCTATATAAAAAAAAATGAATTGGGACAAGAATCCTTTTAGTACAAAATTTAAATTCCTTAAAATTAGCCAAATTTGCAGCTTTATTCTATTTTAGGCAAACTCAAAGGATCCAATCATCTAGCTAGGAAACAACAAGTTTGGTGAGATCCAATGAAGATGAATCAAACCAAAGATCTAAAACCATTATGAAATGGAATATAGCTGCTAATAACAATACATTATACATGTAGTAGCAGCTACAAAATTGATCATAGTACACTTTTTTTTTTTTTTAAATCTTTTGTGTTTGATATTAAAGCATGTTGCATCACAACTTAGGGTTTTTTTTTTTTTTTTTTTTTTTTTAAATAATAAATCTAGTTAAAAGTAAATTATTATTCCAGAAAGTAAAAAAATTATAACATAATAAAAAATATTGCTTTTATGATCTGGTAACAGACATCCAAGCTTAGTTAATAAAGTGAAAAACATATTCATGGTAAAATTGATCATACACTTTCGATCTTGTCCAAAGAACAATCTAAGTCCAACAACATATTCTCGAAGGACCCCACATTGATTATATACAATCTTCTTTATTAATTTCCCAATTTATGACTTTTTATTTTATATATATATATATATATATATGGCCTAGCTGATTTGATATCCACAATAAAACTACACCTTTATCTTGGATTTTTGTTAATAATGCATGCAAATGCTACAGTCACATTCTTGATCTTCTAGGAACCTTCCACTTACATGCAAAAGAGAAAACAAAAACATCCATCTATAAAGATTAGACGTGTTTTTAGGACAGTATACCCCGCTTCACAAGGACATGTACTAGTAAATAGAAGTCACCTTCAATCTTCAAAACACACATATATTATCAAATGCAGTAATTTATATATGTATATATATATATCACTTTTTTGGGTGTTAATTGGCTTTTATTGATAAGAACAGGACATATAATATGCTTATAAATGTATATAAAGATTTTATAATTGGTGGAATATATATATATATTGGCCAAGTAGAGGGCTTGAAAATTAGGTATTGATGTTCAGAAGGTGACAGATCCAAGAAACTGAAATGCATGTTCCCTTTATAAACTTTCACACCTAATAATTTTTCTTCACATGTTCTTGTAATCAGCAACTTGCAATTTTGTCTGCTCTTAATGGTAAGTGGACCATGGCCATAAGAATTTTCTTTACCATGAAAACCCTAACTGGCTATGTATTCATCAACTGCTACTGCCTTCAAAATAATTACTTGTCGTTTGAACAAATAATTCTACAGTTCAATAGTTGAGTATTTATCTCATAAAATAAAAATTAGATAATTCAGTATTTGAGTATCTATATCGTAATAACGCATAAAGTGAATCAACTCATATACTACCGTCTTTCATTTTTAAGAAAATAAGAATATAATAGCATGATTTTTGAATCCATGCACAACCATACATATATATAACTTCACATTTATATGTATATAGCATCACATTTATTTGTACAAAAAAGTGTGAAAAAGAGTAACAATCTTCTCATTCTCAAAAAGAGGGAAAAAAAAAAAAAAAAAAAAGAGAGAGAGAGGATGAATAACAGTACAAGAGAGAAAGTGCCGTAAATAGGATTAGAGAGAGCAAAAATATGAGTTAGAGCTCTTTTTATTTTTATTTGACTTTATTGTTAACATAAAAAATGGTCTAAAATTACATGTATAACTTTAAAATTATATAAAAAATAAAATGCTTATAAATTGTAATTTAGTGGAGGCAAATGAGTAAAGTTTAGCGGGACACATTTGTAAATATGTATATTTTATAGAAGAAATAATTTTAAAAGCAAGTGGAGGCAGCTACCCCACTGGTTTTGGATGACGAAGAAGAAGTTTTATATATATATATATACAACAGTTAATCATCTATTAAAAAGCTAAGGCCTGCTCCATTAAATATAGAAGTTTTTATACAAATATTTCAAAAAGATAAAATATTTTCATATATGTCTTTTATTTTTTTTTTTTAAAATATACTTATTAAATTTTTTATTTCAAAAATACTAAACTTTTAAATGTATATCATAAGTATATCAAAAGTGTATCATAAGTATATCAAAGATATATTATAAATATACAAATAAAAAAGGGCATTTTTGAAAACTTAAAAAGATAAAAGGATATTTTTAAAAAAAAAATAAAAAAATTATATTCGGTATAATTTCCTGTTAAATATATTACATACAGTACACACACACAAACTAGCTATAGCTTTAAGCAACACTGAAATCATAATTAATTAGCAAGATGATCATAAGAAACAAACAACCTATTGGTAGAAAAGATTGTAAGCAACTAATTAATTAATAATTCAGTAGTTGAATGTCTTATGATGTAGATCATAAGAAAAGATTACAATATAATTTTTAGAGCATGTGATACATATTATATATATATAAAAACATAGAAAAATTCTCTAGTTTTGGATGATGAAGAAGAGGCTATATATATGTGGCCAAAATTAAGGTCTTTCTAGAACATGTTCATCTATTAAAAAGGTTAATATATAATAATGATTCTATCCTAATTAATTAATTAATTAATATATATAGCTTCAAATCAACATTAAATTCATAATTAGTTAGCAAGTTTATCACCAAAAAGAGGCAACCAATAGCAAGAAACTAATTAATAACTAATAGACAATAAATTTACAGAAACATAATAAGTACATTGGTAGGTTTAAGAGGAAAGAGCAAAGAAATTTCTATCTTTTTGGAATATATTACTAACAGAATTAAAAAAATAATAATAACAATAAAATAAAATGTAACCGCAGTTCAAATTCTAAATCTTTTTCCCCTTTCTCTTCCTTATATATATATATATATATATATATTAAATCTTGTTAATCAAGATTAACACTTGTAATCAAATTTCAGGTAATTATATCATGTTCTTAGCTAACTATATGAGAGGGGACCATAAAAAAGAAATTAAAACATATATATGTATATGAATTAAAGAAACAATAAGAAAAACTGTGGAAGAAGTTAGAAATTTTAAGATTAATTGCAAGGCATATATATCTTTCCCCCATTATCTCTCTCTCTCTCTCTCTTTTCTCAATATTGTGTGGATCTTAATAAATCTCCAAAACCATTATTATTATTATTATTATTAATGTACTAGTAGTTGCTTTCAATAGTGCAATATTATGTAAGAATCTTTATATCAGTTGAAGAAGTTGAATTACTTGAACACATTGGAAAGAAAGCTTCTCAATTGTCAATAAAGAAAAGACTTGCAAATTACATCTCCATAGCACCAAGCTTCAGGTATATATATATATATATATTAAAATCAATTCTAATTTTAATTATATATATATATATGTTATGGTCTCATGTAAAATGTGTGAATGGTATTTATGTATTTGCAGGTGCTATTGGAAGGCAAACAAAGAAAAAAAAATGTGACTCCACCCACCAAGTGTGTTCCTTTCTTTTTTTTTTTTTTTTCTTTGTTCTGGTAAGGTTGGTTTTAATGCATGCATTCCATGGTAGGAAGCAATATAGCTACAAGAATTATATGATTAGTTTCTTAATTAATTATTTTCATGTTTAATATTTTATTTATTCTTAATTTGGTTGGTGAAATGGTAAAATTTATTATTGATTTTAATGAGATGTTGAACTTGAAACTGAGATCAAATTCAAACTGATTTTGCAGGAAGCTAGTTGGGAGTTTGATATATATATGTTCTTATGGAGCTTCAAAAGAGATGCCAATTCTAGTTAAGTAATGGGAGATTGGTATGTATTAAATTATTTGATAATTTTTTTTTTTTATTTTTTTGATTGCTTATACAATAATTTTCTTTAATTTCTTTTTTTTTAATTAGCATCATTAATTTCTTAATTATGAACTTTTGAAAAAAAATCAATTAAGTTTCTACTTACTAATCATTAAGGTCATTATGCTAGCTAATAAATAATCAAGTGGTTATTAAGAAAGGTGCATTAACCAAATTATCACATGAATATACCATTTTATTTTTTATTTTCTTTACATCATTTTGATCTTCTAATTTTGAGAATTATATTGACATTATGGTTTATTATATGATTTTTTGTTCTTGTTCATGAAATTGGAAATAGTTCTTATCACCTTTTTATAGTTTGCAGCCATGGATGTAGTTGATATATGACATATTCACATGATTTTCTGATTGGTGAGGAGCCCACTAAAAGATTATTGATTATCTACTACTTCTTGATAATATAGATATTATAGAAGATTTATAGTCTATTCCTTGTTTGGAAACTCATATTTTACAAAAATTCAATTTAAATTAATACTTTTCTTTACCTTTGGAAGGAGGTAATTTATAAAATTAAATTTTTTTTAGTATAAAAAAAAATCAAATTAAACAGAAATCATATACCATTTCGTAAAAAATTGTTTTAACTAAGATTTAGTGTATAACTAAATTACATAAATATATATCATGATCTCCTAATAAATTTCAATATTATTAATTATCTTTAAATAAATATAGGTAATTAAGAAAATATAAAACAAATTAAATTTATTATCTATGTACATAATGTTTGGAATAATTTTTATACAAGAATTCAATTTAATTATATTGATAGAATTCAATTCAATTACATTCTTTCAAATCGGTTTTTTCAAAGGGAGCCTATAAGTTTTTAATATATGTAGAACAAAAGATTATTAATAGACCTAAAAGATTAGGAAATATCATCAGAAAGTGAGGAAACTAATTAAGGTAATTAAAACTTTTCATAAGCTTAAGTTATGGTTAATTTTATAATATGATCTTCCACTTTATAATAATATGCATGTTAATTTTCCATCACTTCTTATATGCTATCTTTGTTAGGCCCATATACACAGCTTAGGAACCAAATCATGTTTGAAAAAGCAACCCTTATTGATTTTATTATATATATATATATATTAAATTACATAAAATTGAATTTGTATTATAGATAAAATGAACAATTTCATTTGTATTCAATAAAAAAATAAAAATTTTTAAAAAATGAATTTCATAAAATTTATGAAATTTATTTATACCAAATAATAAGGTGATGTTATTATAAATTTAATTCTTGAATTGTGATTAATATGTATTTATTTAGAGGCTGATCTTGAATAAATAAAATATTAATATTTTTGTTAGGTTGTTTTCATCAATAAATTAGATTGATCTCCTTTGAAAGACAATTGAAAATTCAAGTTTATTAGGTTTTTCATCAATATTTTTGTGTTCTGCTGTCCCTTTTCTATTAGTTTATCTCTGCTAGTTTTATAATGTCCCTTTGATTTCTCTGTAATTCTTATATGTATTTCTTTCCATTACGTGAATTATTATTATTTTTTTTATTAAGATATAAAATTATGAATTATTATTTATTTCGTGTATATATATAAATCATGTTGACGATTTTTCTTTTACTTAAATTTCATAGTTTTTCTTTTTATATGCTTTACACATACTCTTTCTCTTTCTGTTCAAAATATTAATCGTTTAAATTTTCAACATACTGATTAAGAAAGTTATTCAATTGTCATCATTTTAAAATAATAAGACTAAAATATTCCTTTTTTTTAATTTTGATATAGAGAAATAAAAATAATTAATACAAATATTTAATGGAGAAATAAAAAGAGGATAAATTGAAAAAAAAATAATAAATATCTTCTTAAAATTTTAAAATGACATATATTTTGTAAAAAAAAAAATCTCTAAAATGACTGATATTTTGAAACGGATAAAGTAATATAATATATGAATGAATACATAAAATTTTATCTTCTATAAGCTAAATATGATTTGAATAATTTTTATATTTTATTTTATATGCTATTTTATTCTATCTACTTCTTATAAATGTTATATTTAAAATTATTAAATAAAACTTAAAATCATAAAATATCAACATGCAGATGAAATATTGGCATCTTTTAGGTTATGATTAATCTCTAGAAATAATTTGAAAATCTAAAAATAGAAACAAATTAAACCAATTAAAGTGTTCCTTTAAAAGAAAAGAAAAGAAAAAGAAAAAAATTTTGTTTCTTCATTTATTTTAGTAAATTTGACCTTAATGGAAGTTCTAACTCAAGACGTTATTAATTTATGATCCTGAAAATAATTTTAGTATATTATTAAACCAAAATTCATCTATAAAACTTCTTTTTTATTTAATTTCTTTCGTAATAAGAAAAGAAAAACAAATAATAAGCAATTGATAATTGAGCTTAACCCGATCAGATGAGTACAGTTGTAACTTTTTTCATATAAAAACAAAAATAAAAAGAAGCGTTTAATGCTTTGTGCCAACCGCTCGATTTTAGTAATTTTGAGTCTGAAATATCATTGTAGTATCAGACATAGACGGACCCATTAAGAACCGTGGGGAGCACTAGGGCTCCTACAATCAAAAATAAAAGTAGGGATATTATGATTTTCTCAATTTTAAAATAAAAAATTTTATTTGGTTTAGTTAAAAGATGAATTCACATTGTTACTTATTTACTTTTAATAAATAAAACAGCGTAATTTTTTTTTAGAGATAAATAAAAATTACAATCAATAATATATTATAATTAAAAATAGTTATTTTTTTGATTAATAACATAAAATTAATTCTTTTTAATTTAATCAATGTAATATTTCATTAAATTTAATAGTTTTATTTATTTATTTTATTTTATTTGTTACTTTGCTTGTCAAAGTGTTTTTTTTTTCTTATAAATTCAAATGGTTTAATTTTTGTTTATTTAGTTATTGAAAGAAAATCATTAATTTTTTGTGGTGCTTATTTGGATCTTTTCTTTCTCAATTTTTTATATTGTGTAACTTATGCTCTTGTAGGTAAGCAATTTCTTTTATTTTTCATTAAATTAAACCTACATAATTTTGTAGTTAAGATATTAATATATTCATCTTGTCTATTAAAAAAAATTTAAAATTCGTGAGTTTTCTTTAACTTGCATTGAATTTAATATGTTTCAAAACATAATTTAATAATTTTTATTCATAATATCTTTTCTTCTATGAAATAATTATACAACTCCTATTAAAAAATATATTCTATTTGTTGAAATTAATCACTTGCTTACATTAATTAACTAGTGGTTATATTTTAATTTGAATTTCTGTGTCCATGACGGGTATATGTATGTACATATATATTCCTTCCAAAGCTTACATATATATAAAACATGCAACTCTTATTAGAAGTAAAAAATCATTTTAAACTTTATAATGTATCAATTGAAAATTTATGATACTATTTAGTTTAATTAGATGTAGTTTAATATTTTAATTGCTTTTATATGAAAAATCATTAATACATTAAAAAAAAAAAAAAATCATTTTCAGTTTTATTGTCACGAGAGTTTTTATGAATTTAGTAAGAATTGAGAATGATTTTTATGAACTGGGTTGAGTTTTGAAAACAGTGTCACGGGTGAAAAATCATTCTCAACCCCACTCCTGACTTCACCTTCCACTATCCTGTATAACTTATAAGTTAGCTCTTCTTTCTTTGTAACACCAATTGCATCTCTTTCATGCACTAACTAACTGACATTAACTCTCTCATAAACCTCTCTCTTCTTCCAATCATGTCCTCCTTCTTCCACAGGTCAACTTTTTGACTCCTCTCTCTCTCTCTCTCTCTTTGTCTATGTACAGTAAATTAACTTCATTTTTATTTTTCTACAGGTTGTTCCATTTAAGAAGAAAACATAAAAGCAGAGACCACAATGAAACTTGCTACGACGCCGTTTTTGAATCTACTGAGTGTTACGCTTGTACTCAAGTTGGCGTCCCTGTCTTCCACTCCACCAGTTGCGACAGCTCTGGCGCCGACCAACCACATTGGCAAGCCTCCGCTGGTTCTTCACTTATCCCAATCCCATATAATAACCCGACCCGTACCCGTACCCGTTCAAGATCCCGAGTTTCTGTTCCTTCGGGTCCGTTCGGGTCTGTCCTTGACCCGCGTAGTGAGGGAGTCCGCTGGTGGAACAGGGTGTTTTTGTTGACACGTGGAATATCTTTGGCCGTTGATCCTCTTTTCTTTTATGCCTTAACCTTATCTATTGGGAAAGGTGGGGCTCCGTGTTTGTATGTGGATAGTGGCGTGGCGGCAATCGTAACCGTTGCTCGCACGTGCTTAGATTGTGTGCAGCTTTGGCATCTTTGGTTGCAGTTCAGGTTGGCTTACGTGTCAAGAGAGTCTCTGGTTTTTGGGTGTGGGAAACTCGTGTGGGACGCACGTGCTATTGCTTCTCATTATGTCCGGTCGCTCAAAGGTTTCTGGTTGGATATTTTTGTCATTCTCCCAATTCCTCAGGTTGGTCCAATCACAATTTTATATTTCTGTCTTAATTCTCCTTTAAAATTACTAAAGCTATCAATAAGTTTTTTTTATTTTTTATTTAGTGATACTTTAGTGGTTTCAAAAGCTGAAAAATATTAAATTCAAATTTTAATTAGAGTCAAATTAAAAAAAAATTACAAATGTTTTAATTTGTGTGTTGATTTATAGTTAAGTGATTGTGTCGTAAAATTACTAAATTAAAGAGTTAATAGATATATTTATCCTAAATTTTAAGCATTTTGACTATTATACCATTTTTTTTTTTGGGTGTTAATTCTCTCCCAAGTTAAAATTTTAATTGTAATTCTACCTTAAATCACAATTGAAAAAAAAATATTAATTAAAAGGCTAAATTCATTATTAAACTTATTATATTATATTATTAATTTAAATTTGAAATTTCGATTGAAGTTAATTAATTGAAGTTTTTAACTTTACAAATTTGATTAATTGAGTTATTAATTTTTTTTAGGGAAAATCTTACATCATTAAGGAGTTATTAATTTGATTATTAGTAATTTATCAAATTCATAAATTTTGAGAACCAATTAATCACTATAAAATTCTATTGATAGTATGATATAATAAATTATAATGTTAACTTCACTTTTACCCTCAAATTCATATGATATTGTTATTATTATTATTATTATTAATTTAACTTTAGAGTAGATTTAAACGTAGAATTAATAAAAAAAAAAAAAAAAACAGAATATGATATAATTGCAAAAAACATATAAAGTTTATGGTAAATTTATCTATTAGTAATTATATGTTTTAAATCTTGTTGCTAGGTGGTTTAAAATTTTAATAATTAAGTCTATTAAATTTATCTTTAAAATAATTAGAATTATTTTTTTTATTAATTAGACTCTGACTGAATTTAAACTCTCAATTTCTCTGTTTTGAAGATGACTAAGTAAAAAATTCGTAAAATTATTATTATTCTGTAATAGATATTGAAGATGATATTTGTCTTATAATGGCAACATTTGATATACTGTTTAATAAATTGCAAATATCGATGCAGTTGGTAGAACATGTTGGCTGTGTGATCAAATTAAACTACTAATGTTAAAAGACATTTTTGGATGTATCATGCAACATATAAATCTGTTTTTGTCCTATATATATCTATTTTGAAATTTGAAAAAAAACAAATTGAATTTTTTTTTTTTTTTTTTGTTGTTTTTATTAGTGACAAGGAAATATGACCTACAAGATATGAATTATGACATAACCAAATCTGGCTATATTGATAAGGACTAAATTGCCACTCACTTTATCCTTAATAATTGCTCAAGTAACTCATCACACTTTTGCTTCACAGTAATTTTCTTTTCTTTTTTGAGAATCAGAAAGAATTAATGGTTGATTGCATTATTTATCTCTTTTTCACTTAGTATATTTAAAGAAAGGAGTCAATATTATTATCTGTTAGAATTTGGAGTTAAAGTTGATTATAATATAAAACCAATATACGCAATGAATCATCAAGTGTAATGAAATTGATACGTGCATATCTCAATTGGATAAAATTTTAAGTTCGTGTCTTCTTCTCGTTTTGTAAACCAAAAAATATAAATTTTTAGAGGGGAGGGTGTTAGGTATTAAAATTCTAACCTCCTACACTACTTGGCAAATGGCAATTATTCGATTACTGGGTTATTAGCCTAATGGTTGGATCATGGATGCATTTATTTTTAACACCAATGTTGATGGTTTGATGTTAAAGACATTAGCAAATTGGTTCATTCTTCTCATTTCTTTGCTTTGCAGGCAATATTTTGGTTATTGGTGCAAAAATTGATCATACAAGAGGAGATTAAGCTGGTATTAACAATAATACTGCTAACCTTCATGTTTCAATTCCTCCCTAAGCTCTATCATAGCTTTAACTTGATGAGCAGAATGCGAAAGGTCACAGGTTACATCTTTGGCACTATTTGGTGGGGTTTTGGCCTTAATCTCATTGCCTACCTAATTGCTTCTCATGTTAGTCTACTTTAAATTTATCTCTTCAAACAACAAATTAATCTGATAATAATAAGAATTGACAAGCTCTCATTGGAATTATATAATATGCATTTCTTGAAGGTTATTGGAGGCTGTTGGTATGTTCTTGCGACTCGACGTGTTGTGTCATGTCTCATGGAACAATGTGAAAGAAATGGAAATTGCAAGCTGTCTTTGTCATGTTCAAAGGATGTTTGCTATCAGTTTTTGTATCCTGAAGATAAATTTGGAAACCCTTGTGGCAATCACTCGAAATTTATTGCAAAACCATTGTGCTTGAATTATGATGGACCATTAAATCATGGGATTTATACAGAAGGACTTCTAGTTGTTACTAGCAATTCGCTCGCTGTCAGGATATTTTATCCCATTTTCTGGGGCTTACTGAATCTCAGGTATTAGAAAAAAGAAAAAAAAAGCATCTTGCAGGTCTGAACTTAATGTGTTTTGACCATCTCATTTCTTTTTTCTTAATATCTTTGCTTATTCTGACAGCTCTTTTGGCAATGAGCTCGATCCAACGAGTAACTTGGTAGAAGTGATGTTCAGTATATTCATTGTGTTGTGTGGCTTAACTCTCTTCACATTAATGGTTGGGAACATCCAGGTGATAAAAAATTTTCCTTATTGTTTGATTTTGCATTGATATAGAGCATAGTTCAAAGATAAGGAGTTGCTAATTTGTTAATGTTCTATAGGTGTTTTTGTCTGTGATCTTGGCAAAGAACGAGAACATGCAGCTAAAACGTCGAGACATAGAATGGTGGATGAGTAGAAGACAGTTGCCATCAGATTTAAGACGCAGAGTGCGACATTTTGACAATCAGAGATGGGCAGTCATGGGAGGAGAAGATGAGATTAAGTGGATTGAAGAATTGCCTGAGGGACTTCGGAGAGACATTAAGCGCTATCTTTGCCTTGATCTTATAAAAAAGGTTAACTTAATCGAACAATCTCTTAATGAACTTGCGAACAATGTCAATGAAAAATGTATGCTATAAAATAACAGAATTGCAATTTCTATTGTGCAGGCTCCTCTGTTTCACAATTTGGATGATCTCATTCTAGACAACATTTGTGATAGAGTCAAGCCCCTTATCTACTGCAAAGGCGAAAAGGTGAAAAATACATTTAATTATATTACATTTCATTTCATTTCATTAGAAGGTATAAAAAATAACTTTGTAATTTTTTTCTTTCAAACAGATAATTAGAGAAGGAGATCCTGTGCCAAGAATGTATTTTATAGTGCGAGGACATGTGAAACGTAGCCAAAGCCTTAGCAAAGGCATGGTAGCTACAAGTGTCCTAGAACCTGGAGGGTTTTTAGGTGATGAATTACTCTCTTGGTGCCTTCGTCGCCCATTTATAGACCGGCTTCCAGCCTCATCTGCAACATTTTGCTGTATGGAATCAACAGAAGCATTTGGTATTGATGCAAACCATCTTAGATACATTACTGATCACTTTCGATACACATTTGCTAGCCAAAGGCTTAAGCGAACATTAAGGTATTACTCGTCAAATTGGCGAACATGGGCTGCAGTGAACATACAATTCGCTTGGAGACGATACAGGATGAGGACTAGGGGTATAGTGATTCCTGTAGTGATTGATGGAAACGTTGAGAACCTGCTTAGGCGGTATGCTGCAATGTTCTTGTCACTCAGGCCACATGACCATCTTGAGTAACTTCAAGAATGGGAATTTTTAAGTTTCTTTAAAATCTTAATTTTTCCATGACATTCACGAGATACTTACAATATCAGAACTGTAAAAAAAAAAAAAAATTGTGTATAAAAGCCTATTCTTTAAGGCTGCTGATAATATTGAATTGAACTGAAGATTTGTTCCCAAGCAGAATTTATAAGGAAGAGATTTTCCTGCAAAAATCCCGGAAGATTTGTCAGAAACAAGAGCCTTTGAATATATTTGATACATCAGGCTTTCACAGTTGCTATTCATTTGAGTAAATTTATTGAATAAAAAAAGCAAATGGATTATTATATCACATTCTCTTATTGCTAGTATGCAAATTGGTTTTAACAATTACACCAGTAATTTTGTGTAGGCTTGAATCTGGTGTACAAGTCTTGGTAGTTGTTGCATTTTCTAAATTTGTTATTAGAAATAATCAATGAAGGTGAGGGAAGATTTTGGTTGCATCTGCTGATAAAAATGTCAATATAAATTTCTGACTTTCAATGGGTATCAGTTACTTGAACAGGATATTCATATGATGGTTCAACAAACAGAATTAGTCATTGCTCTTACAACTAGACTTTGTTTATCTCTATGGTAAAAAAAAAAAAAAATTGTTTTTAAAAATATACTATTTAACTGGCTCAATAGGCAAAATGAGTTTACTATCAATTTTGAGCGTGGAATATATTTTTGGATTCATTTAGAAAAAAAACTTGTATCGTAAACATACAAGTTAATCATTTATATATATATAAACTGACTAGTCAAATTTCAAATTTATCTTCAATTTCAATTTTATTACCTTGCATCAAACAAGACTTAAAAAAAAATTAGAATGGGAATAACAAAATTCACTCATATCTCCATTACTATTTATATAAATTTTAATGGTGGTGTAAAGTGTGTGGGGGATATAAGAGTTAGCGTGTCTCTTTAAAATTGTCATGATTTTAAGATGTGTATGTGTTCTTTTCCTATTTATATGTGTGTGTTTGTGTGTATATATTTCATCCGTCTCAAAAAGGTTGCCCACTATTCATTTTTAAAATGTTCCAAAATACTTGTCCACTCTAAAAATAGATATAGGTATTTATCTATTTTATCTTTAATAATTGAAATGTGTACTACTTGTGAATTCTCAAAATTAATAATAAAAAAAAGAATAAATGAGTATAAATAAGGGTATAAGTGGAAAAATATAATAAAATTTATGAATTGACAAGTAATTAATGATGTTTTCTTAAACTGTGTGAAAAAAAAAATGAACAACTTTTTGAGGCGGAGGAAATACATTTCAAAAAAAAAAGTTACTTCAAAAACGTAAGATTTTGAGTTTGAATTGTGGAAATTAAATTTATCAAAAGAAAATATGGTATTATTATTATTATTATTATTATTATTATTATTATAATATAAAATTGGGGGTCAAACCGTCAAAGCAAAAGAGGACTTCTAATCCTTTTAATAGGGTGTAAATGAGCCAAACCGTTCGCGAGCGGCTCGGTGTTCGGTTCGATAAAAGCTCGTTCGCGTTCGATTCATTTTATAAACGAGTCAAACTTGAGTCTTACTTTAAGGCTCGATGAATAAACAAGCCTAGTTTGAATAAGGTTAAGTTCGGCTTTATTAGACTCGTGAACAGCTCGATTATAAGCTCGTGAACAAACTCGCAAAAAACTCGATTAATATGCTCGTGAACAGTTTGATTATTATTATTATTATTATTATTAACTTAATAATATTGGCACTTCAAAAAATATATTTTAATACTTTTATAAAATTTTTGGTAATTCAATTTGACTAAAATATATATTCTCCTAATTAAGATAA
>CATKHJ010339460.1:0-14598 GCA_949750685.1 Vernicia montana | reverse complement strand
GCGTGTAACCCACTGTCCAAAATTGAAGATTTAATTTCTTTTTGCAAGATGTAATTTAATTAAATTAGTTATCCTTTTTATTAGAGTTTTGGGCTTTTATCCTTATTTAATTATAGCCCAAATCTATTTTATTAGTTATTTATTTAGGACTCTATCTTTGTAACCTAGCTAAGTCATTATAAATACTTAGCTATTCTATCAAATATGACAGATCAGTTTATTCCAAAATATAGAACTTTATTGCTTGTGAGAGTTTTCTCAATTTCGGTTCTTGCATAGAATCAAAACCGAACTTCAAAGTTAATTACTTTGTTTTGTTCACAACATACTAAGGTTCTTTGACACAGGTTCGTCATTGGGTTGAGGTTTCTTATTTCAAACTTGATTTGGATTTCCAAGGGGTCGCTACTAAGCGTAAAGGTATTGGGTCTCAAGGCAGGTCGCTTGTGGTTCGTATCATAGTGTGAGCTCATCTAGAGAAAAGCCATATAATTAAGTGTGAAACACGAGTGAATCTGAGTGACAACATTACTTGTGTGAAACACGTGAGGGAGTGAAGTGAGGATCTATTTTCTTACTTTACTAACTTTGTTTTGTAGCTTATACAAGATGGTTGATCCACCAAGAAATTCCCATGGTGAGGAAGATTGATTCCAGACCCTAACCGAGATGTTGCAAGCTATGGATAGAAAGATATGGTGAGATGGTTGATAGAATGGAGAGGCTAGAAGTTTCAGTCACAAGGGGGCAGCCACCTAATGCTCCTAATCCAAACCAGCAAGCTAGGTGAGTTCAACGAAGAATTCATGTGGATGATGACTTTGATGATATTGAATCGCTTGGTGACAATGGAGAAAGGGAGGAGGTGCAACCAAGGGCCAGAAATAATAATAACAATAGTGGGGTCAAACTGAAATTTCCATCCTTTCATGGCATAATGGATCCCGAGTCATACTTGGATTGGGAAAAAAAGATTGAATTGGTTTTTGATTGCAATGATTACACCGAATCTAAGAAACTGAAACTTGCCGTTGTTGTTTTTGATGATTATGCTATAACTTGGTGGGATGATACCAAGAAAAAGCGTAGGAGAAATAGGGAAAGACCCATTGAAGAGTGGAGATGATACGAACCTCAAGTATATCAAACTTAAGATCCAATATCTTTCCAACTCGTGATAGAAGCAACTCCAAGTTATACCCAACTCGTGATAGAGAACCTTGGAATAAGATCTTACGATCTTATACCAACTCGTGAAAGAGAACCTTGAAATAAAATACTCACAAAGTAATTAGCTTTGCTTGTATGAACCTTGATGCAAGCAAGAATCAAAAACAAGAGAACACTCTCTTAAGAAAAACCGAGGTTTTAATTTATTCATCAATAATCTACCGTCTTACATGAGTTATAGCCCTATATATAAGGATACAAGGAAATAGAAAACCTAATTGAAGTGTTTGGCCATAGGACTAAGTTTATTCTAACTTAAAAATAACTAAACTCGTAATTGGGCCTTAATTAATTAAAAACAGACCCAAAACTACTTAAAATATGAAAATAAAGTAGTTTAAACATACCTTGGGCTTAATACATAATATTGGCAGCCCAAAACACTAAATAAACTTAATAAAAAAAAGTTCTAGGATAGATAATGGGCTTGAACAATAAAACAACCTAATAAACATGGCAAAATGGATTCGAATGACTTTAAACATATTTGTGCATTTTCGAATCCCATCAATCTCGAGGCAAAAAAATTGAATTAATGAGCTCAACATTCCAATTTTGCTCCAATATCAAATCTACTACCATAAGAACCTGAGTCAAATTCATCCTTGGATTAATTGAAAGAAAAGAGACTGGCATCGACAACCATAAGTCCTCCTAATTCAAAATTCTAGAGAGAAAGAGAGGGAGAGAGAGACCTGAGAAGACGAGAAGACAAGCTACCTGCATCGATTCAAATTAACAAATTGCAATTCAAAGAATCAATTAGATTTTTGAGCAAACAAAAAGAGAGAGAGAGATGAGGAGACAAGCAAAGAAGTTTGGTTAGGCCTAGAGCTTGAGTCAGAAGAGGAGCAAGGGCATCAAATGGAAGAAGAAACCACCATGGATAGAGATTTGGATTTAGATTTTGAAAAGGAAGGGAATGAGAAGAGAAGGTTGGAGTGTGGAGGATAAGAGGATTTTTTTTTTGCCCAAGAAGAAATTGATGTCATATAATTAAAAGGCATGAAGCCCAAATAATACAATAATACATCAAACAACTCAGAGGATAACAATTAAAGCCCAAACAAATATTACCCCAAAGTGGGTTTTGAATACTAGGCTTGAAGCCCAAAGGCACTAGGACCTGAAAACACATGACAATTACGAATTGATCCCTTAGAGAAGCCCTCCCTGACTGCAGCCTCCATTCTTTCGCCTTGTACCACCTGCAATGGTTGTGGCCAACAAAGGAGAAGAAGTTTTGTAGATTATGGAGGGCTTATAGCTGAAACCTCACGAAGAAGCTTGATTTGTTGTAGAAAGAGCTTCACCCACCATAGATCTGCTGACCCATGAGTGGAACGAAAACCACAGAGGGCCTCTGATCTCAGCCAGCATAGGATACGCCGGCATAAAGAGGTTCATTTGTGAAAGGCATTCGGAAACAACACAGAAAACCCAAATCTAAACCACACAAATTCGACGCCAGCAACAACAAGCTCTTCCCCTCCCTCTAACCTCCATTCCTAAACTGAAACTCTGAGAAATAAAGCTTGTGGGAAGGTCGGACAAAACCGTAATCTTTCACTGCAGGGACACCGCCGAGTATCCAGGTCTCAACATGTAAGTACCAAAACTGAAGAGGACTAGTAGACAAAAGAAGCCTATACCTGGCAGTGATTATTGAAGATCTACTAAAAACTATGCTTAAAATAAAGAGAAACAGAAAGAAGGGGTATCCCCTCCTGTGGCCAAAGCCATCGAAAGGGTTGCCCAGTTGAAACCCTAGACTATAGGACAGAAAGTATAAGGAAAAGAGAGAGAAAAGATAAGAAGTTTTTTGTCAAGGTTTGCTTGGTATTTTAGTTTTCTCATTCTAGGAGAAGAGGATTTAGGCATCTAGAAAATGAAAGGGTAAATTATCAATGGGCATCTGGAAAAAAATATAGAGATTTTGAGAGAATTGGTAAGCTACTGTGACTTTAAGAGAAAGGGCAGGCAAAGGATGGGGATAAGAGTATTTTAGAAATAAAATTTTATTTTATTATTTTTTTAACTGAAAAAAAAAATAGATATAATGACTAAATGCACTGACGAAATAAAAATACAAAAACGCATTCATTAATTAGGATAAAATTGAGGGAATAAATAATAATTTATTTAATTTTATTTAAGAATAAAACTAGGTGTCACAACTTATTATAATATTAATATGTATTAAGTCTTATTTGGTTACAAATTTTTTTAGTACAAAATATGAATATAATTTATTATATTCATGTATCTACTCAATTACATTTTACTTTTAAATTTTCAAAGATTCTATAACTAAACTTTGAAAGTATGATTTTTATATTATAAATATTTATTTATTTACTTTTTGTATTTATTATTTCATTTTATGTATTCTTCTTATTTATTTTTTATATTTACTTTATATAATTTTCGCACAAACTAAATATCTGCCTTATTTTTGCCAGTGGGACAACTACCATTTTCGTTTATTTAAATTTGTTTTAAAAATAATAATAATCACAGTTTAGCAAGACTATTGGTACATACCTAAGCTAAATCGTCATGATTTTGTGAATAAATATATTATGCATGTTCCTAATACGTGTGTGTGTGTTTATCTTATTAAAAAAAAACTTTGCTAAGTTCTAAAATTGATGAAGGTTTTTTTAGCATTATGAAGTAAAATTTAATATTGGTAATACTCCAACCAATCCACTTTTAAAATGGGATAAAGTATAAATATATTTCTAATATTTATCCAAAATAACACATCGCTCTTTTTTGTTTTTAAAGGCGCAAAAATGATTCTGATATTACAAAAATGAGTCAATGCGTCTCTTTTCTCCGTTATTTTTATTATCTCTCTTTGTTTCACGTGGCTCTCTTTACATTTTTCCTCTTTTTTTTTTTAATTCTTTTTCTTTTTTATCCTTCATTTATTTTTGTTTTTTTTTAAACTTATATTTTATATTTACCCACAAAACATTTGTGTGTGTGTGTGTGTGTATATATATATAATTTTACTTTTTTCATTTATTTTTTATTTATAAGTTTATATAATGATAGTTGTAATTATTAATAAAATTTAATTATATTATTAGAATATATGATAAAAATTTAAAAATAAATAATTATGATATTAAATATGTAAACTCTAAAAATTTTCTAAAAAACATAATGACGTGAAAATAAGTTAATCACATGACTAGTTTTTATAAAAAAAAATTATTTGAAACATGGTAAAAAAATTTCTAAATAACTTTTAAAATCAGTGTTTATATATACATATATATTAAAAAATATATTGTAATTGAATATTTTTTCAAAATTTGCTAAAAAAAAGCGAAATGAGAAAATTTCTTAAATGTAAAAGTTATATTTAATTACAATATATTTTTTAATATATATATATATATAATAAACATTGATTTTCAAAAGTTGTTTAGAAAATTTTTTTATCATGTTTCAAATAATTTTTTTAAATGAAATTAGTTATCTCATTAATTTATTTTTACGTTATTACGTTTTTTAGAGAATTTTTAAAGTGTACTTATTCAATATCATAATTAATTATTTTTAAATTATTATATAATATTCTAATAATATAATTAAATTTTATTAATAATTACAACTATCATTATATAAATTTATAAATAAAAAATAAATTAAAAAGTCAAATTATATGTATATACACACACAAATATTTTTGTAGGTAAATATAAAACATAAGTTAAAAAAAAAAAAAAAAGGAAAAGTGTAGAGAGAAAGAGAGAGATAATGAAGATAATAAATATAATGAGCGCATTGACCAATTTTTGTAACGTTAAGAGCATATTCGTGTCTCGAAAAATATTAAGTATTGATATACACTTTTAGCCAAACACTAGAAGTATATTTGCATTTTATCCTTTAGTGAAATAAAAAAAAAAAAGAAAAAAAGAAGAAATTACAACTTGATTTTGATGATATATTAATATCTTATAATTCCAATAAAAAAGTATTCTCTCCGTCTAAAATTGATAATTCACTATTATTTTTTATCCATTCTAAAATTTAATATATATTTCATTTTTAAATATTAATTTTATAAGGAAATTCATATTTTACTTTTGTTAGTTATAGATGTGTAATTAATGTATATATATTGAACAAAGTGTATGTAATTAATGGATTATTATTAAGTAGTAATGATATTTTAGAAAATTTACATAATATTAACTAATTTTCTTAGAGGGTGTTTGATAATACTATTCATAACTTAAAATTAAAATTTTCAGCACAGAATTATTTTAAATTGTTTAGTAACGCTCATTTTAAAAGTTTTAATTAAATTAAAAATTATTTAAAATGGTAAGTCAAAATTTTTAATTTAAAATTTGTACGAATATAGATTTTAAAATATTTTTAAAATTTAAAAATTATATCACTTATTTTATTCAAAATTTAATTTTTAGTTTTATTAAACACTATTTAATCTATGTATAAAAATAAAGTCGACTATTAATTTAAAATAAGGAATATAAATTATTGAGAGAAACAATTCAAAATTAGGAAATTGTTTCATTTAATATATATATATATATATATATATATAGTGTAATTTTAATATTTTAGAGACTAAAATTTATGCTAACTTTCAATCTTATAATAAGATTATCCATTTTAATGAATTATCCTAATATCCAATCAATAAAACATATACCAGTACCACCATCCAAAATAGGAATGACAATGGGCAGAGAATTCCCATTTTTTGTGAAAATTTATCTCGAATGGGGCGAAAATTCCTTAAATTTTATCTCCATGGGGTGGAGATGGAAAAATTTCTCTCCCATTAGCAGAGACGGGGAGTGTATTCTCCACTCCGTGGAAATCCCCATCCCCGTTCTCGTGGAAACCCGATATTATATTTACATAATTATTTTTAATATATATTAACACATGTATTAGGATTTTTAATTTTATCACTTATTTTTTGTAATTCTCTCACATTATGACAACTCTAAAAAAATAAATTTATTTAAATATTTTCATGCTTTTATATATGATGATTTTTTTAATGTTTTATTAAATAAAATTACAGAACATTTTTAATATATTAGGCGTATTTACATTTTAATTTTGTTTGGTTGATGTTTTGTATGTCTGAATCTGTTAAAATTTTCTAAATAAATTTATTCTTATTTTTCAACCATTATTTATGAATTTTATAAATACAAAAAAAATATATTAGTAAAACTATATATATATATTAATAAGTAAATATATATAAGTAATGTATAAAAAAATTAATAAAATATATAAGTAATACTAATAATCAAAATATCTCTAATTATATATATATATATTGTGAGTTTAAACATAAATAAAGTTTAATTTTTAAATTTTTATACATTAGATTCTACTATCTAAAAATATTAAAAATTGAATTAAGATAAAAAAAAAAATCAAGTGGGGAGTGGAGATTTTCGCAGAAATGAGAATCCTTGCGGGGATGAGACTAAATTGTCCCCGTTTATAAGGCGGAGATAGGGATGTGGATTCCCCGCTAAGGTAGGGATGGGGATGGTATCCCCGCCCTCGCCCCGCCTCGCACCATTGCCATCCCTAATTAAGAATAAAAACAAAAACTCATTTCTCCTCTTTGAATAACTTGATAATTCTACGGATTGGGTCTAACCATTTGCTCAAGTCCAGGCCCATTTTAAAATATGTATTTCTAAGTATGGTTAGGGATGGCAATGGGGCGGGAAATTTCCGTTCCCTGTGGAGATTTGCTCCGAACGGGGCGAGAATTTTTCAAATTTTATCTCCATGGGGATGGAGATGAGGGAAATTTCTTCTCCGTTAGCGGGGATGGGGTGGGGACGGGGAGTGTATTATCCACCCCGTGAAATTCCCATCCTCGTCCCTGTGGGGACCCGATATATATATATATATATATATATATATATATATATATATATATATATATATAAGGATTTTTAATTTTACCACTCTTTTTTTTTTTAATTATTTCACATAATGACAACTCTAAAGAAATTTATTTAAGTACTCTCATACTTTTATGTATGCTGAATTTTTTAATATTTTATTAAATAAAATTACATAATATTTTTAATATATTAAGCGTATTTACATTTTAATTTTGTTTGGTTGATACTTTGTATGTCTGAATCTGTTAATATTTTCCAAATAAATTTATTCTTATTTTTCAACTATTATTTATGAATTTTATAAATACAAAAAAATATATTAGTAATACTATATATATATATATATATATATATATTAATAAGTAAATATATATAAGTAATATATAAAAAAATTAATAAAATATATAAATAATGCTAATAATTAAAATATCTCCAATTATATATATAAAAGTATGGTTTAACTCAAGTATTCAACTCATACTTCCAATAAATTTTTCATTAAATAAAGGAAAATTGACAAATTAAAAGTATTAAATACAAATTTTAGTGAAAAATATTTTAAAATATAAATATAAATATTTTTTTTTTCTGTTTACGCGCACAATAATAATATCCCTTCTCTCTTCCTTTTCTCTGATATATCAACATCGTCTCTCTCATCTCTGTAAAGACAAAACCGTGGATCTATCTCCTCCCACCATTTCCCTTCTCCTTCTCTCTCTCTTTACCCTCAAGGCTTCAACAAACACCTTTCTCTTTCTCTCTCTATCTGTGTCTGCACAAACCTTACCAATTTTTGCAGCTTTTCCTTCCGTTTTAATTCATTGATTTGGGGCTTATCTCCTTGCTTGAGATCTACCCTTTTTCTTCTCCTTTGTAAATCCCAGATCTCTCTTATTCTTACCCTTGTTCAGTTTAGCTCTTTAATTTCATAAAGATGACTTCTTTTCGCCCAGATCCCACCTCCAGAATCTACCCGGAACCCGAGTCTCTCTCTATCGACCACTTCGACCGCCTTCCTGACTCCCTTCTCCTTCTCGTCTTTAACAAAATCGGAGATGTTAAGGCTCTTGGCCGTTGCTGTGTTGTGTCTCGCCGTTTCCATTCTCTTGTTCCGCAAGTGGATAACGTTGTTGTACGTGTCGACTGTGTCATTTCTGATGATGATACTTCCCCTTCTTCTTCCTTGGAGAAATCTCGTTCTTCTAGTTCGTCTTCTGGGTTCTCATCGCTTATCCGGTTGGTGTTTGGTGGCATTGCTAAGCCATTTCAGTTTCTGGGTCAGCTTCTTGGACCTAGGAGAGAGATGTTAAATTCTTACTCTTCGCGGAATGGGCTTTTTTCTTCTTCTTCCTCCTCCTTTTCCTCTTATTCGAGTTCTGCGCCTTCTTCTTCTGCCCTTTTCGTCGGGAACGAGGACGATGGGGAAATGGATCAGGGCGGTGTTACCCATCATTCTCCTACTCAGGTTCTCAAGAATTTTAACGAAATTAGGTTTTTGCGGATCGAGTTGCCCAGTGGGGAATTGGGGATTGATGATGGGGTGCTTTTGAAATGGAGAGCTGATTTCGGATCTACACTTGATAATTGTGTTATTCTAGGTGCTGCTTCCGTAATCAGCAATGGCCATAGCAAGAGTTGCTCTGTTTTGCAAGAAAATGGAGCTGATGGGGCTTGTGGGAATGTTAATAGCAACAACAATGGTGTCGGTGATGATAATGGGAGCATTCCTGAGTCATTTTACACCAATGGTGGCTTGAAATTGAGGGTGGTGTGGACTATTAGCTCCTTGATTGCTGCCTCCGCGAGGCATTATTTGCTTCAACCCATAATTGCAGAGCACAAGACTCTTGATAGCTTGGTACTGACTGATGCTGATGGTCAGGGAGTGTTGTGTATGAATAGGGAACAGTTGGAGGAGTTGAGGGTGAAGCCTTTATCGGCTTCTTCTGCATCCAAGAGGACGCTTGTGCCTGCACTGAATATGCGGCTTTGGTATGCACCCCACTTGGAATTGCCTGATGGGACTGTGTTGAAAGGAGCAACTTTGGTTGCTATTAGACCTAGTGAGCAGTCTACTACCAAGAAGGAGGTCTGCGATGCGTCTTGGGTTTCCACAGCCTTTGAGGAGCCTTATGGCACTGCCGCAAAGATGCTTGTAAAGAGGAGGACTTACTGCTTGGAGATGAACTCATTCTGAAGATAGCAATGGAGCTGAGGTAATTTTGCAAATCTGTAATCATACCTTCATGAAGTTAATAGTTCTGTATTTATTGTGTCTCTTTCTGTGTAATTAGACTATGGTAGCGGAGATTAAAGGCATGATGCATGCCATTATCATATGCAATTTGTTAGTAATGTCTGTAATGTGTATGCTTTGTTTGTCAACTGTGGTGCTTGTTAATTGCTCTGTAATGTAATGTTTATTCGAATTGTAATGTGTGTTTAAGCACAATGATTATAGAAAATGGGAAATCAGTATATATCAAAGTTGGGAATATATTTGTTCCGCTAACAATATTATGACCAAGTATTGCCAAATGAATGTTGTTTTCTTCCACTTGCCCACTTGCTCTGAATTTGCTGGACTGCACTTGCATCCTTTGGATGTCTATGGTGTGTAATTGTAACACAGATATATGGCATTTTCTACATTTGTTTATATATATATATATATATATTTTTTAGATGTTCTGTAATTTGTCATGAATCACTTAAATAAAGTAATTTCAAGTCAGTTTAACAATTTTTATCGGCTTATCAGGGAAAGCACAAATGGTTTGGGGGAAGGTAAATGTGCAAGATTTTTTGGAGTGGAGAACCAGATCCCAGTTTTGCTTCGAACTTGGCCTGAAGTGGGTTCACTGTCCCATGGAGCTGAATCTTGCATTTGATTACCACTATGACACCCATCCTCAGTCGATAATGCACTGCAAATCCGCAATTATTCGACTTTTCTGTGCTTAAACTGATCATGAAAATGCATCTGCTGCTTGTTTTTATTGAGGCATATGCTTGTAAGGGTGTACACATGCAACTAGATAAATGTTGTAAGAGCTTTGAGTTTGTAGTCATTTACTTCAATCTATAATCCCTGTATGTGAAAATTGTAGGTATGAATATGTTGTGCTTATATTACACTTATGACTTTTGGATTAACCCTGAAACTCTCTCTCTCTCTTTCTGTGCTATATAGTTAATGCTAGTTGGCTTTTGTAGCTCTTTTGTGTATAAAAGGCTTGATTAATTGGCTTGTAGCTAAGGAGTGCTATGTTAACAACTTGCATTTTATACTGGATGATGACAAATGGTGGATAAGTTATAGACTTAAAAGGCAGATATGGTGGGTTTTAGGTGGAGTTGGGTAAGTAATAGGTGTTTAGGTCTTACATTAGTGGGGTAAGCAGGGATTTGGTGAATGATGATGCTATTGATTTGGGCATGGTGATGTTAAAGATCCCATTTAAGATCAGTTGTTATTGTTGATGGTACTGTGAGCATTTTGAAGCTTGAAGATGGCAAATCTGCTTGTATGAAATTTCATGTTAATGCATAATAAACTCTTAATTAGACACATTTCTCCCTGTTATAGTGGCAAAATTTCCTCGAGCATGTAACCAACCAGCTAAAATTTGGAACTTGGAAAATGCAACTGTTGCTTCTTCGTGTTATTTGTTTAAATTTTATTTTTCATCATACATAACTATAATGAATACTATTTAATGAATGATCAAAATACTTTTGTAAAATCAAATCAGTTTTGATTTATTTAGTAAAGCAAAGTGGCTGCATATTTATTAAATCAGCAGACTAGCCTACAAAACAAAGTGCTTTTTGTTTTCTTCCTCTCTATATTATTATTTCAATGGAAAGAAAAAAAAAAGGTACGGTATTGTCACTTTACATAATTGAGTTGAACAATTTGCATTTTAATATATGAAGCTGCTATGCAATGAATAACCAAAGGGCCACCATGCTTTAGCCTTTGTTATTATTTTTGAGAATTTCATCCCTATTTGTCCTATTGATTCGTAGCTTTCACTCATTCAGGGCCCCAAGCAATTTTTTTTTTTTTTAATACGAATTTTAAGTATAAAATACAAACTTATAAATTTATCAATTCACAAAAATAAATTCGAATAATTCTCGCGTATGTGAGGATCTAATGTCTCATGGCCTCCATACACTTCAGGAAACTGCAAGATTTGGTTTAAGCCCTTGTGAAATAAATCTAGAAGCTTGTTTTTCATCTTCACATGGAATTTCTTCTTTTTCTTTTTTTTTTCCCCAATTAATTAGCTGGTTCTCCCTCTGCCTTTATCTGTTGATCACATGATAGATCTTTAGCTTGATACAATCCACGTGAAGAAAACCTGGACTCAGTTATACCTCACCCATTTGACTTTGGGCTATGAATCTATGATTATTATTTATCTTATTATATATAGTAATGGCATTAACTAATTAATACTAATAAAAGTAAATATGATTGAAAAGTAATAGTAAGTTTCATAATTAGAGATGTCACAGTTGGCTTATCATATAATACTAATTCTTTATATTGTTTTCATTTAAAGAAGAATAGGCCTCAGGTGGAGAATTATATTGTAAAATAAAGCCCCACATGTTTATTTATTAGCCGGCAATAGTTGTGATTATGAGAAGGAGAAGATTAATTTTAATTTAATTAATAGTAATACTACACTAAGCAAAAGTAATTGGGTAGTGTTTGGAAACAAACATTTTTTTTTTTTTTTTTTTAATTCTTTAATTTTTTAATGATTATTTCTATTTTCTCCAGCACTCTTCCATGTTCTTTGTAGAAACATTTCAAGTGATGTTGTTCTTACTTTTGAGCCACAAAATTTAAGGTGGATATGAATTATTATATGAGTTTTGATTGGTCTCTCACTTTTAATTCTTTTATTATTATTATTATTATTTTATGTAATGAATAATGAGTAAGTATTTTTCTAGTGAAATTCTTTTTTATTTTACATTATAAAAGTATCTATTTTTTTCTTTGCTATACTCAAATGATATTTACCATTAATTTTAGGTATATTATCTTACATTAAGTTGAATGCTAGATAAAGAAAATTCAACTAAAAGGAAACTAGCTATGACTCGAATCTTCAACTCTTAATATCACAAAATTGAAGGCAGTGGGCGATTTCAGGAAAATGAATATTATTGTTGATTCTTACTATTTACAAAATTTTACTGTTAATTTTTTTTAATAATAAATATTGAAAAAAAAAATTCACATTTATAAGTGAGTAGATGTTAAATTTAGGAAAATCACAATTGATTTTAAATATGGGATTAGAGAGGGGTTAACAAAAACAAATGACTACTAATTTTCCTTATTTTGAGAAATGAAAGGGTGGACCATTTTATGCCTGCCTTTATAGATAGATGACCTATTAAATATTATATTAGCCCACTCTTTTATTATAGAAAATACGTATGAAAGTTGAAACTAATTTCTGGGCTTATATCATAGTACTTCTTTTTTTTTTTTTTTTTTTTTTTTTTGCATAATTTAGGTTTTGTTGGAGGATACCTTCTGCAAGCTCTTTTCTCACCCAAAGTTAACCTCTACCAGCTTTGTAAATTGCTTTCTAATAAAGGGACAAGTCAATTTTAATGGGTTAATTTCCTCTGAAAAGCCTGATAAAAATAGTAAGCATGCACATGATGAAGAGTCTCTTTCAAACATGCCTGCCTTTTTAGCTTTTTTTTTTTTTTTTTTTTTTAATTTTTATCTATTTTTTTTTTGGCAAGTGTCTAATTTAAAATCTTGACCTCAATTATGATGACACATAAATTCGATTACTAAATTACTAATTTAATGAATTTTAGAATTATTTCCTCACATTAGGAGGTCTAAAGTGTTCTAGATGCTTCTTTAAGTTAATAAAAATATAAAAAAGAAAGAAAAATTGTGGGATATGGCATATTTACCTATGAAAATGACAATTTACATGCAATTTTTGTGGGGCCTAAAACAGAAGTCCACTTAGAATGGGCTTAATTGTAACTTGCCCAAAGGCTTTTTCTAGCTTGCTGGTTGCAGGTTTTTGTTTTATATGGATTATCATAATTGGGCTATATTTTGCCCTTTGTGTTATTTGTATGTTTCTCTGTAAGGCCTTATTCTTGGGCTATATTGATCTCTTCAACTGTTGTTTCTTTGTTCAATTAATGAAACTTTGTTTTATTTATATCTATTTATATATGAATGTATGAAGAGTAGGAGAATATGTTGATAAATAAAAATGTTCTTATTAATTTTTTATATTTTTTAATTTAGATATTTATTATTATTATTATTATTATTATTATTATTATTATTATTATTATTGTATAAGGAATTCTTATTATAGTAGGATTTACATTTTATTATTATTATTATTGCATACAAAAATCTTATTATAGTAGAACTTATTTATAAGTATTTATATATGTCTTTATATAATTATTAATAGTAGATATAATTAATATTAAAGTTTGATACTTGAAATATTGAGTTTAATACTAAAATTTTCTTGACTTTACGTATTAATGATAAAGTGCCCTTGTATAATAATGATGAAAAGAAGTAAATATAAAAAATTAAATACACTTTATGTTTTTTTTCTTTATATATTAGTAAATAAAATATATAATTGATTATAATATAAAATATCTATAAATTAAAAAAAAAAAAAAAAAAAAAAAACTACCTAGTGCTAGGTACGTGTTCCAAAAATTAGTATATATATATATAATGAATTATGTTCTACTCTTATGGTACAACTTATCATTTTAAATTTTAATGTTAAAAAAATAAATATATAATTTTTTTATAGGTACTAATTTAATTACAAGACAATTATAATGCATCGAGCAAAAGAGATATATATATATATATATATCTACGAATGAATTTAAATTATTTAATTGATTTGTTTATCACATATCTATATATTTAAAAAAAAACTAAATGGAACAAACTATATATTCAGATATCTATATTATTTAATTGATTTCTTGATTTAAACGGCTCACCACCGTTAGAGCTAATAATAGCGACCCCGCGGATTTCTTATTATGACATGTCCATTTATCCTCTAATGAATTGAATGATTATTTTTTAATTCATCAGAATTTTCTAACCAATTCAACATTTTGAGAATCATGATATACACCAATTTAATAAAAAATAATTGTTGCTAAACAAATTGCCCCATACTTAAGAGGGTTCTCTTTGTTAATTCCAAAAACAATTTAGCATGAGACATTGACCTTTGGATTATCTCCATAATAATTGAAGTGTACATACTGCAATAAATAAAAATAGCAAATTAGTAAATTGTGAAATGAAGACAACATTCATATTATAATTGTAATAATCTTATAGTAAAATTGTTTTGATAGAGGCATCTTCAAA
>CATKHJ010339245.1:0-12943 GCA_949750685.1 Vernicia montana | reverse complement strand
CGCATGATTTTCATCTCAGGATCCACAATCATTCTCTGTCTCTTGGAAGGCAGTCCGTTAGTCGGGTTGCCACTTTCATTAGGTTCCTCTGAACTATCACAACAATTGTCATCACGGCTTCTCTTATGTTTTTCAACATTACCATCAGTAAGAAGACCCAAATTCATAAAAGGTCTGCTGCACAGAACTAACTCATCAACATCTGGACTATATATTGCACGGAACCCACAAAACTTCACCTTCAATTGGTCCGAGGAAAATGTAACCTTAAGGCGATTACATGCTTCCCACATATCTAGACAAGTTAAAGAGCTACGTGGCATGTAGTTGAACCAAAGTTGATCCGATGAAATGCTTGTATCATCTGAGATTTGAACAGTTGAGCGACCCAAAAACAAATCTTCATCTTGTGCAAAGCATGCATGCAAATCACAAGAAATAGTAGAAGTATTTGACAGAGGCTCATCGAACCCAAACACTATACAGAAAGCAAATCCCATCCACTTGTTAATCCACCAATATGCAGGCAGCCGCATTTCTAATGAAGACCCTGTAGACTGATAGTTGAACCAGCCAGGAACTTCACCTCCAGCTAAACACATAGATATGCGAGAGTTTGGACTAAATAGTCCCTGCACCAAAATTAGTACTTTTCAGGTTTAATTATGCCTATATGAAACTAAATAAGAAATCCTGGTGGACATATGTGTGTAGAAAGAGAGAATGGGAAAAGAGAGAGGGGCACACACCTGAGAGCCGTGCCTCAGCACGTAATGTAGATAACTTGTCAACCTTGCAAATGCCGTAAGGTTTTCGCTTTCAACCTCAACCAACTTCAAGCAATTTACAAAAGTCAATGAAGAAGGTTTCAAAGTGTTAGTTCCAGATGGATTTGGACTAGTTTCTTGTGCAGTTAATCCATCCACACTTAGATATAAAGTACTTGATGAAAGATCAGGCAATAACTGAAGCCTCTTACAATTTGCAATGCAGAGATTTTCAAGTTTAAATTGTCTACTGATGCTTCTAGGTAGCAAAGATTCCAAGGCAGTGCAACCATCCATGCTAAGATACAAAATGCTTGATGGAAGATTTGGTATTGCCTGAAGCCTCTTGCAATTAGCAAACCGAAAATCTTCAAGTTTAGAAAGACGGCTAATGCTTGAAGGGATACTAAAAAACTCATTTCCACTTAGATTGAGTGTTTTCAGTGACGGGAAGCAGCTAAAATCATTGGGAAGTGCTCCTTCTACCAAATTGCAGTAACTTAGATCTAATGACCTCAAAGATCGTAAGAATAACAAAGAAGGTAACATCATAGCCATTGGATTTGGATTCTTCCACGGCAAAAACCGTGAAGGGAGAAGAAAATCCCATAGCTTAGCTGATGAAAGTTGTCTTGTTGCAATTCCACCTACATTAAGTTTCTCCAAGGATGTAATATTACCCAACCTTTCTGGTAATTTCTCAAGTTTTGAGCAGCCTTGCAAATTAAGAAACTTAAGAGACCTCAAATCACATATGCTATTTGGAAGCGTTGCAAGGCTTTTGCAGTCCCTCAAGTTCAATGAGACAAACCTTTTTAGAGTTCCAATGGATTGGTGAACCTCATGAAGTCTTGTGCAACCTTCAAGATTCAACTTTTCAAGGTTTGGGGCCTCCATGAAGTCTATGGTCTTGATTAAGTTAACAGAGAAACTAACATCAATGACCTTCAACATCTTTAAAGGCTGTGAAAACATGAATAAAGAAAATTAAAATGACTAAATCTCTGAAAGCATGCATCAATAACCTAATTGACTATGAATTCAAAGTATTATAAACATTAAAAAAAATGCATACATACTTTGATTCCCTTCCATAATTGTTTAATGTTACTACAGCGCATGTTGAGCTCCACAAGTTTATCTGGCTGGAATGTGGAAGGAAAAGATTTGAAAGGATATCCATCCCATTCAAGATATCTTAATTCATTTGAAAGATACTCAAGTCCTTGTGAAAGGTGCAAATTTTGAAGTTTTAGCAACCTTAGCCTCTTCATATTCATGAAGGCTTTAGCATTTAATTCTTCGTCTTCTTGTTCACATGAATTTAGGACTATGCCCTCAACCTGTTCTGTTCCCTGAATCGGAAGAAATAGATAGTGAACACTATGAAGAAAAAATAATTACAAAACATATAGAATGAAAAAAAAAAAAAAAAAAGTAAGAAGTCATAAGTGTAACTCATTTACCGAATCATTCAATAGAACATGAGAGACATCCTTATAGAGCCACAATCTACTTCTTTTTCCTGGTTCTTCATGCGATTCTTTCCGAACAATTTCTTGACCCATTTCTTGAAGTAAATCATGCATCCAAATTCTCTCTTTTGAAATAGTTATGAGAGATTTATTAATGAGAACTTTTATTCCAATACTGGGATACAAGCCACAACTTTCTAAAATGTTTATCACGTAATCTTTATCCTCTCCATTGTGAAAACAAGCAATATCTAGGAATATTTTCTTCTCTGTTTCCTCTAATCCATCAAAACTTATATAGAGCTTATCCAAAATTTCTTGATTAGGAATTTCTTTTAATCTATCCAAGGCACTACTCCACTCATCCAAAGATTTACCAAACAAGAAGGAACCAATAACATCAAGAGCTAAAGGAAGGCCATTACAATAATTCACAAAGCGATTGGAAAGCTCTACATAATCATTTATAGGACAATCATTTTTAAAGGCCTTCAAACAAAAGAGATGAAGAGCTTCATCACGACTTAGTCCATCAACCCTATATATTTTATCTACTCCATGGCATGTCAACAAATGTTCATCTCTAGTTGTTATAATTATCCTACTTCCACTGCCAAACCAATCATGCATACCAGCTAATAACTTTAACTGGTCCAATTGATTCACGTCATCAAGAATGATAAGAACCCTTTTGTGATTTAGCCTATTCCTAATCTCATCAGTTCCACTATGAGCATCCCAAATAGCTATATTTCTATCTCCTAGAATTTCAGAAAGAAGTTGTTTTTGTAAAGGAACTAAACCATGCTTCTCCTGAACTTCTCTAACATTTGCAAGAAAGCTACTACCTTCAAATTGAGAAGATAATTCCTCATAGACAGCTCTGGCAATTGTTGTCTTTCCTATGCCACCCATCCCGCAAATTCCTATAAAGTGAATATCATTCAATTGCCCCATGTCTAAAAACATACTCATTTCCACTAAACGTGAATGCATTCCAATAAAATTCTTCATTGCACTTGATGCTGAACTCAACTTTCTCAATTTTCCTAGTACCTCCTTAACAATTTCTTCAATAAGCTCTGACTCATGCCTGCAGAATAATAATTACTGGTCTGGTCACAAAACAAAACAGGTCTGATAATAATGATGAGACAAATAACAATATGACAATAAAAGGTTTATGTAATTATGTGCTCAAATTATGTTTTTAAAGGTATAGAACTTGGAATGTGAAAGCTACAGGTATTAACTAGCAACCCAACCTGTGGCTTTTAGCGTCAAGTAGCAAGACCAGCATACATCTCAAATTTCCCTTTTAATTTTATTTTATCACCATCCCTCTCAAATATGCTAATTGAAGAATTAAGAAAAATAATCACAAAAAAGAATGAGCATATATTTGCTCACCTCAGAAAATTCAAACTAAAGACTTAATCTTTGCCATCAAAACGTTCAATTGGGTAAAAATGAGATTAAGATCTGTCTTATTATGATTTAGGCTAATAATTAACAAAGAAAAAAAGAAAAAAAAAATTAATGTTGGTAGCACATCAGCTGGGCCTGAAAATACTATTAAGATTTGAAACAAAATGAACCTTCAATCTTTCAACTTACTCCAGCAATTCCTAACAAATGTTCATCTCTTATTGTTATGATAAAACCAATTATCTAAAAGCTCAAAGCTCTGGTTAATTATAAAGCTCAACAATGGCAAAAACCATAAAAAATAAAAATAAAAACTCAATTAACTAAAAGCATGGCAAAAACAATAAACCAATACCACCGGTACTAACCTTACATTTGGTACTCCGATCAACAGCCATATGATAAAAACTCAACGATTGCGAAAAGTTGAGATCTTGGAGCTAATCTATTCTTCTCTTTCCTATTGGTTTGATTGATAGGTTAAGGTTTCCATTTTTTATAGGTTAGTTTATGGCTTAAATTTCGCAGAGAATTAGCAATATAGTTGCACTGTAACTTCGTAGGCGACCATTGGAGTCGTGCTCGCGGTGGTTGGCCAATTGGCCTCTGTTTTTTTAATTCTGTGTCTTGGTCAGCAGAGAACAGAGGCAACATGGACAAGGTAATTTCTTCTATGATAAATATCTATTTTTTTTTTTTTTTATAAAGAGTAAATTACTTTGATAATCTTTGGCCCAAAAAAAAATTACTTTGATAATTTCACATAATTAATACTTTAATTTTTATTATTTTATAATTAATATTTTAAATTCTTAAAATTTATTAATAATCAACACATTAATACTTATTTATAAAATTATAAATTTTTTTAACATTTTGATTTATATAATACTTTAATTTTTAAAATCTTAAAAAATTAAAAAAATTTTTTATTAAAACTAATTTAAAATTTAAAATTACTAATTTTAGAATAATAGAAATCAAAATGTTAATTATGTTAAATTTCACTGTAGTTATAGTAATTTATTTTTTATAAATTTGACTTGAACAATTGAACTCATGCCTATTCATTCAATTTCCGAATAATCAAGATGTTATTAGTATTATTTTTTTAATCCCTTCCTAGAGTCATAATTTTTACGATCATCATAAATAATAATGACAATATTATTGTTATTATTATTAAAGTCTTCCAAAGTCACTAATAAAAGTTTGATCAGTAATATTAAATCATTTAATCTCAATTTTAAATTTGAATGAAGCCAAATTTATTTATTTTTTTAAAAAAAAAATCTTCAAAGTCTCCCCTCAAACAGAAGTCTTTAAGAAAAAAACAATGTTATGCTAGTGGGAGGCCTTGTAATGCAATTTGCAATTAAAAACAAAAAGAAAACAAAACAAAAGTATCCCAATGAAGTCATCCATTGGGGCTATGCAACTCAAACCTACAAGGCACATATTACTTATATTAATTATGTCACATCAGATAGGTAATTAGTAACATTATTAATTGATATGATATTATTAATTAATATATTTTATTTTTATTGGATTAATTTATAGAAAATATGACATCATTAATTGACGTGTCTTATTTTTATTGGGTTAATTTATAGTTAAAGTGATAGACTCACCTATAAAATCTACCTAAAAATTTTTTTCAAAGAGGCTAGTGCCTTTTTTCCTCCCTATTCAATTATTGTTATGAACCTTCCTTATTAGTGCTTGTAGTGCTCCTATTTTGTCTTCTTTGTCTCGTCTTGTTAGTATTTTTTTTTTCTTTCCATTGTAATGGAATCAAAGCAGCCCTTACCTCTAATTTCTCATACGCAACTAACTATCTAAACTCTAGCAAAGGAAAAAAGGCAAACCTTAATTCAATGTCAAGTTTGGTTGGTAGTTCTGGCACCGCCAATGAAGAAAATATTCAAGGAAATATAATTGATTATTGAAAAACGTAGGGAATTTCACTTATATTGATATGTTCAAGACTTTTATATAGTGCATAGGTCCTTTAGGATAGGGATAGATACAAGTGTTTACAGCTTGCAAGTGGTTATAACATGTATGGCTTAGGTAATCCTATCCTTTATCAATTATTGAAAGTGTGTGAAAGAATTATCAGAATTCTTAATTTCCTACTTGATCATTGAGCTACTATTCCAATGACATTTAAAAAGGTTAAATATAATATCCCAGGACCACCTTTTAAATATATAAATTAAAAATAAACTTTTGACAATTTGCAATAAACTATAGCTTGAATATTGTGCTTATTTTTCATATATATATTTTGTTTAGTATATCATCATGGCTAAGGGTTATTGTTCAAGAAGTTATCAATGATAAAACTAATCCATCGATCCAAAAACTCTAATGCAATGTATAAAATTATTCTTTCAGGCGAGTGTCGATCGAAATTATAAATTATGTCTTTTTTTTTTTATTTTCTTATATTGGAAGAGGAACTTGAACTTCAATCTATTCTCAAGTCGAGCAATACTATATTAGACAAAATAACTTAAGCCGAGTGCTGTAAATTGTAATTAACTATATCTAAACAGAGAAATGGTAAAACATATAACAAGTGGAGCATATGCTGATGAATTGCTCATCAACCCAAAGCAGCAATTAACATTGACAACTTTGTCGAGAACAAATAAAACCCAATAAAGAAAAAGAAAGAAAGCAAGAAATTAAGAAAGTTACCTGTCTTGTAAATCCCAACCAGAAAGATTGGCCAATTCTGTGACTGCAACTCTCCACCGTTGCACCTTCTGAATGTTACTGCTGAAACGTTTTTCATGTTCAGCAAAAGCTTTTCCAAAAGCCCCAGTCTGTTTTCGCACTTCAGACGGATTAACATTATAAAAAACAGGCATAACTATTTGCCCCTTAGTTTTCATGTTATCAAAAATCTCTGTAAGCTCATCCAAACACCAACTTGAAAAAGCATAGTTTCTTGAAAAAACAATAATTGCAATTCTTGAATCTTTAATTGCTTTAATAAGTTCTTGAGAAATAGTTTTCCCTCTCTCAAGTTCTTGATCATCTTTAAAGGTAATAATTCCTTTTCGACATACAGCAGCATAGAGATGGCTAGTAAAATTTTTTCGAGTATCTTCACCTCTGAAACTAAGAAACGCATCATATTTCCAAGTAGCCATAATTAATTACAACAAGATAATAATTCAAATAATTAATAGCAAAATATATAGATAATTAAGCAAATTCAAGCAGTGAATATACTATATAATGTTGTATAAGATTTTTGTAATTTGCATGGCTGCCAGTATGGCCTTATGTATATATATATATAATCATAATAACGCGTCCGTACACAGAATATTTAAAATTAAAAGCATATAATATAATATAATATAATTGGTCTTTGATGATTTTTAGTGTCATCATCATCCTAAGTCTGATTTTCTTGATTAAGGACCTTTATTTTAGCGCATCCTCCCTTATTTGGACTTAAGCTGTTTAATCACTATTTTAATGATTTACTACAATATCAATCCTATAATTACGGTTAAATTTTTACAGTCCATTTGATACGTGGGATTGCTTAATTAAGCCGCAATATCAGTAAATAATATTATGTTTGCTTAATAATTCCGAAAGTTTAGCTAACTCATGAAATAAAATATTATTTAAAATCTAATTCTCTCATGTTTTTAGTAATTTCTATTAAGTGGAATTACTAATCTCATTATTTATTATTTTGGCAAAAAAAATTTCATTATTTATTAATTTAAAAATTTAAGAATTTGTGAATCAAATAAGCTGTCTAAGAATTTGGCATTATTGTTTCCTCCATGGCTCCAGTAGGTTACGGATTTGACTTCCATGTACCCTACAGAAATTAACTTTGCTTCTACAATTTCAATTTGATTTGCCATTTTTTATTTATAGAAAATTTATTTTCGGTCTTTGTTATAATTTTTCAGTAAATAAAGGATTAAATTACTAATTAGTATTGATGAGTTTTTGGTTTAATTTTGGAAGGCTGAAGTTGTTTCCAAAATTAAAAAAATTTTAAATTTAAATTTTAGTTAGAATTATTTTATTTTATTTTTTAAATTACTGAATTAGTAAATGAAAGATTTATTGATATAGTTTTGAGATATGTACGTGTCTTTTTTTTTTTATTTTTGTGTGTATTTGTGTGTATATACATTTTAAAAAATAATAATAATAACTGATCTATTATTTTAAGATACGCTGGGTAAAATCTGTTACGTTGCATGGATCACATTACAGAGAAAGTTGTGCAATAGCCTACACTTTGCTATTAAGATGTTGATGTGCAGATGCAGTGTAAATTCATCAACCAAACCATCCTTTCACAAGTCTTGGTCTTCCAAAATTTTGAAAAAAAAAAAATCTTTATTTGTCTTCTCTATCCCATGATTACTGACGGATGGGTTTTTTATTTTAGGATAAATTACTTTTTAATCTCTGAAATTTAACTAATTTAACTAACTCGTTTTTATTTTTTTAAAAACTAATTAATTAGTCTCTTAATTTTGATTTCGTAAAATTATTTAGTCTTTTCATCCAGTTTTTATACTTTTTCTGTTAAATTTTTTAAAAATAACTAAAATGTCCTAATATATATAATAAATATAATTTTAATTTTATTATTTAAAAATAAAAAAATTCAAATGAATAAAAGTGAATAATATTTTTATATTTATATAATAATTATAATTAATATCATTAAATTATAAAATTATTTATTATTATACAATTATATAATTATTATATATAATAAAAAAATATTTATATTAATAAAATTAAATAATTAAATGATAATTATTATTAATTTGAATTTTTCTAGTTTTTATTTTTAAATAATAAAAATAAAATTATATTTATTATATATACAAGGATATTTTAGTCATTTTCTTAAAAAATTAATAAAAAAAGTATAAAAATTAGACAGAATGACTAAATAGTATGAAAGAATCAAAACTGAGAGATTAATTAATTAATTTTTCAAAAAATAGAGACACATTAATTAATTTCATCAAATTTTAATAATTAAATAATAATTTAAGTTTATTTTATTGTGGCGGCCGCAAAATCCAACGATTGGGACAATATGCATATAATATTTCCTATTAGTTTAGCTTTAATTTGGTGAGTATTTTGACTTATTGACTTCAATTTAATTATCTTGCAAAGAGCAATAAATCCTATTGGAGCCTCTTACCTTTTTGAACTAGGAGCAATCACGGAGTTAGGTCCGAATAGGATCATATTTTTTTTAACCTTTTAAAATATAAAAAATTTGAAGTGTAAAATTATAAAAATTTAATTATATATTATATTTAATTTTTTTATTTTAAATAATTTTTTTAAGTAAATAAAAATTAATTTAATTATATATATTATTTTAATTTAAATTATAATTTAAAAAATTTAATATTTATAAAAAAAATTTCTAATTTTATCGTTTACTATGAAACATGAGCTAATTATAACACAATTACAATTATTATTTACAACTCTAGTTGAAAGCTTGTTTTTAATTAATTTTTCCTTTTAGAATTAAATGGAGGTGATAAATTTTGTTTTGAATCAATTCAAAACTGAATAATTTGAGACATGTCAAAATGTATTTGAATTTATATTAAATTTAAAATTAAATGATTCAAAGATAAATTATCCTAAAATCGAGAGTTAAATTGATCTAGCCATTTGACCATTTAAGTTTAATCTGATTTAAATTAATAAAAAATTAAGGAAATTCATATATTTTAAATTAAGGATTGGAATAATTCAATTGTAATTGGAGCATTCAAAGCTGCATTTAAACACGTTTTGATGAGTGGCAGTGGGGCTTTGAAAATTCAGTTGCCGAGCTAGTGGAAATATCTTTCTTCAGTATTTTGAACGTACGGAGATTGTTCTTCTCCAAGCACTATAGTTGAATTACTTGAGGACTTGGACTTGGACTTGGTCCACCCATGAATATAACAATTGATCTAGTTCAGGTTTCACGAGCAAATTACATCCACCGACTATCAATTAACTAATGTACATTATCCTCTTTTAATTAAATTTTATAACGAAAATATCACTAACATTATACTAATCATTTCATAAAAATTATTCAGCCCAAATTCCATCAATTCCTTTAATAAAAAACTAACGTAAATGCCACAAGCATTTTTTAAACTCAAAAATACCAAGTCAAATACTTAAAACTCATTTTATCTTTCCTCTCGCAAGTCCTACTCCCCTCTCTTTCTCTCTCCCTCACAACACAACACTATACAACACAAATATCAAAAACAAATCAAAACATAAAGAGAAAAAAAAAACAATTAAATCTCTCAAGAAAATCAAAGAAACTCCCTACATATCCAATCCATTTCTTAAAGACCCTTTTTGTTCTTAAAGAAAACTAACTACTCATTTTCTAATATTGCTCTCTGATGGGTTTCATGATTTGAATTTGGTGTCAAATTAAAACTTTCTGAATGAGGTGTTGAACGATACCAATTTTATCGAATTCAAATGCTGAAGTCGTTCGAAATCAAAAACGAAAGGTGGCAATGGAGAGATTTTTTCTTTTCACCACTACCACTGCCGTCGTTGAGACCAATTACCCCGATATCTTTGAGCTCGCCTGAAAGAGGGAAAGGTGATGGTATTGGTGGTTTTGGTTTGAGCTTTTTGGTACCGCTACTATCTCCCTCCCTTCCTCTCTCTCTCTGCTTCTCTCGGTCCAATCTCTTTCTCTCACTAGTTCTCTCTTGTAAAACGCAAGCTCTAAACTGTCTTTTTTTTTTTTAACTATTATTATTATTTTGACCTACAGGTTTGACACATTCTACACCATATTAAAATTGGGCTTATTTGCACAAAAAAAAATGTCTAGTCTAAATTGATTTAAAATGTCATTTTGAATCTAATTGAATATGATAATAAAGTTTAGAATGAAATTAAGCGTTTATCCCTTTTTTCTCTTTTATAGCTCGATGGTAAATTGGTGATAACCACAATTGAAGTACTAAAAAATACAATGGAATATTAAGGCCACATCAGACCATAAAATAAAGGAATCATGAAAATTAGAATACCCTGAATCCGTAATAACAATTAACAGACTAATCCCTCGTAGAAGATTGCACCTTCATATAACTATCTTTCCTATCCCTTACATTATGTTTGGGAAAAAAGTGAGATGGGAAAGAAAATGAAGAGAATGAAAATAGGGGAATGAATGTTGGGAAAAGAGATTTTTTTGAATGTTGGGAAAAGAGATTTTTTTTTTCTCCATTTTGTTTGGAAAAAGGTGAAAGGCAGAGGAATGAAAAAATGGATAAATAAATTAAAATTACTATTATACTCATCATCCATGTGTGTGAATAAAAGCATACTAATTTGGATAAAGTAGTAATTTACATTTAAAATACTTGCTTTCACCTTTATTTCTCTCCAATTTCTAGGGGATGAGTTTTTGTAGGGCCAGGTGATTATTTTACTGTTAATAGTTCATTCTCCTCCTATTCTCTAGCTTTCTAAACGGTGGAAAGCATATATTTTCAATTAGCTTTCTTTCCCCTCTCTTTCACTCTCCTCATTTCCCCCCTTTCCAAACACAGTGTTAAGGAATCAAATACTCCTTAGAATTCAAAGAAAATACTAAAAAACACTAGTTGTTGGTATGCCATATATATATAATAGGATAATTCAAAATACCAATGTACAATCACATTCAAAAGTGGAAGAACAGATCATAATACCAAAGGTCCAACTTGAAAACATTATCGAATTCATACTAAACTCAGCAACAACTAAGATCTACAAATTCATGCCAAAAAGTTAAATAAAAAGGCTTTGATAAACATATCATAATATCTAATTCAATGGTTGCCAAAATCAATACAGCATTTCTCATAAAACAAAAAACTCAAAAACAAAGGCATAATTATTAGATTGATCCCTTCCCTTCTTGTAAAGCCAAAAACTCAAGTCTAATTGCTTCTTCAAAGGTCCTACACACTCAAACCTACAAATAGGACAAATGAGCAGATAATTAGATATGAAGCAAAACAAATTACAGAGACCATAAAAATGGGCCATTTCCAGAGTTTTTTGCTGTGAACATCATAATGCGTTCATCCACAATATCGCTCAACAAATAAAAATTTTCATTTTTATATAATAATTTGTGGTGCTTAGTTTGGTAGTTATAATTGCAAAGTGAATGAACGCATTATTGTGGACGCATAATGAAATATTACAAGCAAAATTCTTCCACAATTTTTTGTATTTTCCTTGAGTTTGCAACCCTGAGTTATTTCCTGCTATATATTTATTCTTCCAACCATTATATCCTGGAAGCAACTCACTCAGAAGAGATTGAAGGACAATTGCTGTAATGACTCTTTACACAAAAACCAATCACCTAATTTTTTAACAAAATTCATCTTTAGTTTTTGTGGAAAGAGTTCCACAAAAACCAATCAACTAATTTTTTAATAAAATTCATCTTTAATTTTTGTGGAAAGAGTCATTACATTAATTTTCCTTAAATCTCTTCTGGGTGAAGAGTCATTACATTAATTTACCTTAAATCTCTTCCGAGTGAGTTGTTTCCAAGATATAATGGAAGGAAGACTAAATATATAGCAGAAAATAACTCAGGGTTATAAACTCAAACACGGAAAATACAAAATGAAATTGTGGAAGAATTTTGCAAATGTAAGGTTTGTAATATTCCATCATCCACAATAATGTGTTCATTCACAATTTTTTTTTTTTTTTTTTTTCTTAGAGATATTGGAGAAAGGGAGAAGAAGCAAAAGAAGTGCAAAGTTCTCAAAACCCAACATCCAATGTCATTGGCAGCTCTTATTCCAACCGACGCTGGTTCGACTCGAATTATTTTTTTCTTAAAACTACCAATAATTTTAATATGACATGCAGGGTATCTCTTTTTGAGTTTTGGGCTGTTCGTATGTGCAGGTTGACTCCAATACCATAATTAAAGTCCATAGACTCATATATATATAAACTTATAAGTGGATAAGTGTTAAAATTTACTTGTACAAAATCAATTGACTTATACTAAATCTAATATTCATTCAATTATAAGTACTCAAGTTATTATTATGATTATTTAGTGAGATTCATTTCCAACAATGCCAATATAAGCTTAATTTAAATTCACACGAGGAGAATAGAGAGTAGGGAATGGGGCAGCCATGGACTGACTCGGTCTAACTAAGTCATCAGTTTTGAATAGAAATA
>CATKHJ010339026.1:0-19799 GCA_949750685.1 Vernicia montana | reverse complement strand
TTACTTATTTTGAGAAATAAATAATTCTAACAATTTATAAATAAATTATAAAATATTTTTAGTATTTTATTTTATTTTATTTTATTTTGCAGATCAAAATGACATTAATGATACAGGCGATGATGTCATGATATTAATGATGCAGACAATGATGTCAGAATATTAATGATGCAGACAATGATATCATAATAATAATGATGCAGACGATGATGTCAAGATATTAATGATGCAAGCAATGATGTCATAATAATAATGATGTAAGCAATGATGCAAGATGGTAGAAAAAGAAGATGGAAATTTCCTATAAATAGGCATTACCACCCCTCATTCAAATCATCAATTCAATCCTTCATCATTCAATCAATTAGATAGATTTATATTTTCTTAGTTCTATTTCTTTTTATTTTCATTTTGTTCAAGAAGAGAAGTTTTGGAGCTCGTCTACACCAAATATTGTATTCCAAAAAAAGTTATTTCTAAACTTTTATTCTTCAATTCTATAAGAAGTTGTTATTATGTTTTCTATTATATTGATTGTTAATTTAATTATTTTTTCATTCTTAATTATGAGTAGCTAAATTTATCTTTCTAGAATTTAGATGTAATCTTTTGATTTGCCTATGATTTTTTATATTTAATTGATTGGGTTTGATCATTGAAATTAATCTTTTATCTTAGGATTTAATGCCTTGGACGGTGGAAACCTTTGACTCGGCAGGTCGACTCGAGAAACCGCAACCCAATCTCGCTTTGCAAAGCAAGGAGCAATAGTAAAGCAAGAAATAAAATAAACTGGGGAGCTTGTTCCTTTCGCACCAAGCTTAGGGGGATGACTCGCTTGATGCAAAGGCTAATCAAGCAAGCCAAGGGATGTGTGAGCAAGCTCTGAGGTGTCTCTATGAGCTGGGAGGGGGGTAGTTTGTATAGGTTGAGAGCCTAGGGTTAGACTGCACATTTTCCAATGTGGAATTGCAAAAATGAAGCTGTGACCGCATACAGCCATACGGTCAGTATGCGGTCACCTCATGGGAATATGCGGTCACCGTATAGGCCTATACGGTCACCGTATTTGCCTATGCAGTGATAGGCCCTGCAACAGCCTGTTCGGCCCGTTTTAGTTTTCGGGACCCGGGGACTGTCTTGAAGGCTCAGTACGGTATAGAAGGATGCAAAATTAAGGTTTCACAAATAGTAATAGAGGCATTCTTTCTTAGCATTCCAACTTACTTCTTTGCATTCTTATAAGTTTTTTCTGCTGCCAATTTTCTAAGTTACTAGGCAAGTGTGGGGAAGGCTGACTAGCAAAGCTTAAAGGAAGCAACACTAGTGCCGCACGGGTGTGCAAGTTTGGGTGAAAAACAACAAGCCCGTGACAAGTGGTATCATAATAACATTCATAGCATCGGGCCAATTTGCTAGTTTAGCAATGGGGAAACTCGAAGCTAAGTCGCGCAGGAGAATGGCCGCAAGTGGGTCTGGTGATCTGCCTATTAGAACAATATAGCCTGCGGGTGGCAGGCCCCCAAAGGAGAAGTCAAAGGACAAATAAGTTGCATGGGAGGATAGGCTGGCCAGGTTGGAGGCCTCTATGTCCAACTTGACGGGCAAGTGTAAGGATATGGACCAACATATTGATGAGCTCCAGTCCAGGGTGGACGAGTCCAAGGGGGACGTTGCGGAGCTGCGTGGGGAGATGTAAGGAGCCCTCAATGCGGTAGTGGAGGATTTGTCCATGAAGGATTCTGCCCTTGAGGTTTCATTCAAGGCCCTCCGAGAGACATTTAAGAGAGTGGATAAGGAGCTTGAGTGGGTCAAGACAGCTTTGGTAAGTCGTAGCTCCTCATCCTCTTCATTTTCAATTGCATTGAAAATAGATATCCCCAAGCCCGAAGACTACAGCGAGGCAAGGAATTCTAGGGAGATTGATAATTTTATATACAAGATGGAGAGATACTTTGATGTGATGGGCATCATTGGTGATGAGGGTAAATTGCGCACAATTCCCTTGTATCTCTCTGATGTGGCTACTGTGTGGTGGCGTCGTAGGTGCGACGATGTGCGGAAGGGTCTAGCCATAATAAACACATGGGATGTGTTTATTAAGGAGCTAAAGAAGCAGTTGTACCCCGACAATACTGAGCACAAAGCGCAGGGCAAGCTTCGTCGCCTCTAACACCAAGAGGGCCAAATTCGGGAGTATGTGAAGGAATTTTTGAAATTGTTGTTGGAGATACTAGATATAGGGGACAAGGATGCTCTCTTTTGCTTCCTTGATGGTCTACGGGACTGGGCCAAATTGGAGCTATAATGGCGAGGTGTGCAAGACCTTATCAGTACAATGGCAGCTGTAGAATCGTTGATAGAGTTTCAATGACGAGATCCCACCAAGTAAAAAGGGAGACAGCCAGATAGCGTCAAAAGTGGGAGAGACAAGGGGAGGTCTTTCGAAGATCGCTATTAGTCCAAGGGGATGGACAGGGGCAAGGGCAACGTGGAGGATAAAGGGGATTCTCCAAGGAAGATCTCGTGCTTCCTATGTGAGGGACCACATCGGGCTATGGAGTGCCCAAAGCGGGGGAAGATGGCTGCCTTGGTGTGTGAAGAAGAGAGGCAGGACGAGGGAAGGCTTGCTTCTCTATAAATCATTAATGTCATCCAAGGGGAGGATGTGCAGCCCCAAGGTCGAATGTATGTAGAGACTGAAATCAGGGGCAAAATTATGCCTACCATAGTGGATACGGGAGCGGACACCATATACATGGCACAAGACATAGCAAAGGAGATTAGGCTAAAGTACTCCAAACAATGGGGCTATGTCAAAGGCGTCAACACAAAGTGAGTGCCAATCGTGGGCAGAGCGCGAGGGACAAGCGTCAAGATTAGCAAATGGCAAGGTACGGTAGACATTACCATTGCCCCAATGGATGAATGTAAATTGTACTTGGGCATAGATTTTTTAAGCATGGTGAAGGCTGTCATGATTCCACACACCAACACTATGTGCTTTATGCAAAACAATGGTGTTCCAATTGCGGTGCCCATTAAGCGTGAGATCGAGGGCGATGATAGACGTATGGAGATATTAACACTATCATCCTTGCAATTGTCCATGGAGGACAAGATGCCAATAGAGGCATAGGTGTCGAAGCCATCTCTGAAACTGCTGCCTATTGTCACGGGCTTGTTATTTTTCACCCAAACTTGCACACCCGTGCGGCACTAGCGTTGCTTCCCTTAAGCTTGCTAGTCAGCCTTCCCGACACTTGCCTAGTAATTTAGGCAATTAGCAGTGAAAATAACTTATAAGAATATAAAGAAAGCATGTTGGAATGCTTAGAAAGAATGCCGCTATTGATATTCAAAAGCTTTACAAAGTATGCATAAATATACGAGACTAGTGGCTTTCCTATGTTTGGAAGGATCTTCTTATCTTGGATGGTTTTTCCCATATAGTTGCAAATGAGGGAGGCTTGGCCTATTTATAGCCAACTCCACCTCCTTACTATTCCCAGCTCCTCAAATGGACGGCTGGGATTGACTCAATCCAACGGTGGATATTCATTGGCCTAGAATTTTCTAGGAGGTTCACACATGGCTTTTTCCCCAATTGTTGATGCATGCCCACAGTTGCTATACTCGATTGCCCTCGGCTTGAAAATACTTTGCCCTTCCCGCAGGGCTTCAGTTGGCTGACTTACTGCCCCTTGTGGCACATGACTTACGGCGGTATCCCATACTTGTAGGCTTGTTTCCCTACCCCTTCGACAATAGGAAATGGCCCAACAAGCTTTCATTTTCTGCCCCGTTGTTGGCCTTGGGGTTGGCAATGCTGGCCTTGCCTCACCAGTACCACGTCCCTCATGCAAAACCCCCATGGCTGGTTCTTGGCACTTTGCCGCTTCCTCTTGCATTGGTTAGCCTTTTCCAAGAAATTGCGCCTTGCGCCAGCCCTTTCTTACCTCCCATTGGCAAGTTAGCGCTTTGTGGGCTTACTTCCCTCGTAGCCCATTGCGGTAACACCAATGTCGAGCGACTGTTGCATCATGCCTCGCTAATTTCCCCCAATTGGCTTGCCGCTCTCCCTTGAGATTGGATGCCCTATTTTCTCCCCCACATTGCCTCCTGTGGCAACATTGTTGGCATTCGTTGGCATATTGGTTGGCCTGGTGTTGTCTCCGAGTGTCAACACCAGCTTGCCCATTCCAACCTTGTTTTCCCCATCAATGGCTGGTTGGCTTTTGGGAACCCACATCGACCTACACCCTTTTGTAGGAGGTTCCCACGCACGGATGGCTTCTACCCCTGAACCATCCATAGGCAGCAGCTTCGGAGATGGCTTTGGCACCTTTGCCCCTATTGGCTTCTTGTCCTCCATGGATAATTGCAAGGATGATAGTGTTAATATCCCCACACGCCTATCATCGCCTCCGATCTCCCGCTTAATGGGCACCGCAATTGGCACACCATTGTTTTGCATGAAGCATATGGTATTGGTGCATGGAACTATGACAGCCTTCACCTTGTTCAAGAGATCTATGCCCAAGTAAAATTTACGCTCATCCATTAGGGCAATGTTAATGTCTATCGTACCTTGCCATTTGCCAATCTTGATGCTTGTTCCACGAGCTCTTCCCATGATTGGCATTCGCTTTGCGTTGACGCCTTTGACGTAGCCCCGTTCTTTGGAGTACTTTATCCCAATCTCCTCCGCTAAGTCTTGTGCCATGTATATGGTATCCGCTCTCGTATCCACCATGGCAGGTATAATTTTGCCCCCAATTCCGGCCTCTACATACATCCGACCTTGGGGCTGTACATCCTTCCCTTGGATGGCATTGATGATTTGTAGAAAAGCAAGTCTTCCCTCATCCTGCCTCTCTTCTTCACACACCAAGGCAGCTAGCTTCCCCCGCTTTGGGCACTCCATAGCCCGATAAGGTCCCTCGCATAGGAAGCACGAGATCTTTCTCTGAGAATCCCCCTTCTCCTCCACCTTGCCCTTGCCCTTGTCCATCCCCTTGGACTAATAGCAATCTTCAGAAGACTTCCCCTTGTCTCCGCCACCTTTGACGCTATCGGGTTGTCTCCCTTTGCACTTGGTGGGATCTCGTCATTGAAACTCTATCAACGATTCCGCAGCTGCATTGCGCAAGCAAAGTCTTATACGCCTCGCTACTGTAACTCCAATTTGGCCCAATCCTGTAGGCCATCAAGAAAGCAGAAGAGAGCATCCTTGTCCCCCATATCTGGTATCTTTAATAACAACTTCAAAAATTCTTTCACATACTCGTGAATTTGGCCTTCTTAGTGTTGGAGGCAACGAAGCTTGCCCCGCGCTTAATGCTCGGCATTGTCGGGGTAGAATTGCTTCTTCAGCTCCTTAATAAACACATCACATGTGTTTATCATGGCTAGACCCTTTCGCACGTTGTCCCACTTGCAACGCCACCACACAGTAGCCACATCGGACAGATACAAAGGAATTGTGCGCAATCTGCCTTCATCACCAATGATGCCCATCGCATCGAAGTATCTCTCCATCTTGTATATGAAATTATCAATCTCCCTAGCATTCCTTGCCCCGCTGTAGGCTTCGGGCTTGGGGACATCTATTTTCGGTGTTATTGAAAATGAAGAGGATGAGGAGCTACGACTTACCAAAGCTGTCTTGACCCACTCAAGCTCCTTATCCACTCTCTCAAATGTCTCGCGGAAAGCTTTGAATGAAACCTCAAGGGCAGAATCCTTTGTGGACAAATCCTCCACCACCGCATTGAGGGCTCCTTACATCTCCCTACGCAGCTCCGCAATGTCCCCCTTATGTCACAGGCTTATTGTTTTTCACCCAAACTTGCACACCCGTGCGGCACTAGTGTTGCTTCCCTTAAGCTTACTAGTCAGCCTTCCTAACACTTGCCTAGTAACTTAGGCAATTGGCAATAGAAATAATTTATAAGAATATAAAGAAAGCACGTTGGAATGCTAAGAAAGAATGCCTCTATTGATATTCAAAAGTTTTACAAAGTATATGCACAAATATACAAGATTAGTGGCTCTCTAACTTCGAAGGATCTCTTGGATTTTCTCCTATCACACTTCTTGGATGGTTTTTTCCCTATGATTGCAAATGAGGGAGGCTTAGCCTATTTATAGCCAACTCCACCTCCTTACAATTCCCACATCCTTAAATGGACGGTTGGGATTTGCCTAATCTAAATGTGGACATTCGTTGGCCTAGAAACTTCTAGGAGGTTCACACATACTAGGCCTCTCCACCATTTTCTAGAAACTTCTACACATTTCCACCAAATTAACCTACATTGGGGCTACCTTCCCGCCTATTGGAAGCTCATTAGGTCAGTTGTTAACCTCTTTGCACTAGTTGGCCAGCTGCATGCTTGCTAACTATGCCATTGTAGCAGCGTAGACTGAATTGGCCCGCTGCCCTGCACTATGGGCCCGTTGGCACAGCGCACCCCGACTATTTAGCCAATTCTCCCAATCCACTCATGTGTTTTCCCTCAAACTTTATAGGTAGCCTTTACATCCCAAATTTTAGCTCATTTGGACATGTCTCCCACGAGTTAGAGGTACTCTCATCCTCGAACCTAAGGCTTTCTCCTCCTCGCACAGTCTACTTTGCTCCTTTACCATATAAAAGGGGGCTATATTTCGGTGGAATGTGACATTCTCCCCCACCTATAGAGGCGTCATCCTCAATGCCATGTGTCACGAGCCGCATGTTCATGACATAAGTGGCTTGCGCATGATGCTTGCTGGTTTGCTTAATATGGGTTTGCGGGGCAGCTCTAAGGTTAAGTACGTGCCATAGACGCTCGTTTGTCTTGAGTTAGGCCTGCCGACCCAATTTAGTCTGGGACTTGACTATGATGGAAGGTGAGCTATCTAGGCACCAAACTGGTCGGGAGCTATTCCCGCTCCCTTGATGAGCCTATGGAAGGGCAAAACTAGTTAGCATCAAACATTTCATAAGGCTTAACCTCGGAATTGCAGGAGACCGGGGTGCCGCACGGGTAATGCCACTGCGCGTCAACTCTGACCCCTGTGACAAACGCTATCAGAGCCGGTCGTGTGCCTCATTGCATTGCTTGCCAAGCTCTCTTTACCACGCTGGCGGGTCCAAGGTGAATGGATGAGCTACGAGTAATGCTCGCACCCTAGCAGCGGAGGGTGTTTGTAAGTGGGATGTCGAGTATGTCTATCATGCGCTCGATGTCGAGTAGGCAGGAAGCAGCATTGATGTTTGCCAAGCGCTCGAGATTGAGTAGGCAGGGAATTCGCACACAGATCCAGCTAAAAATTAAAAGAAAGGGAAAGAGTTTGAACAAAAGTGCCGTACCCCTCATGCACGAGGACGTGCATGAATTAAGTGGGGGAGAATGTCACGACCCGCATGTTCGTGACACAAGTGGCTTGCGCATGATGCTTGCTGGTTTGCTTAATATGGGTTAGCGGGGCAGCTCTAAGGTTGAGTACGTGCCATAGATGCTCGCTTGTCTTGAGTTAGGCATGCCGACCCAATTTAGTTTGGGGAGCTTGTCGCCAGTCTGGGATTTGATTATGATGGAAGGCGTGCTATCTAGGCACCAAACTGGTCGGAGTTGTTCCCGCTCCCCTAATGAGCCTATGGGAGGGCGAAACCAGTTAGCATCGAACATTTCATAAGGCTTAACTTCAGAATTGCGGGAGACTGGGGTGCCGCACGGTTGGCATATTGGACATTCCTTAAATTCCCGATTAGACTATAACTCGCCCTGCTGCCACGTTGACTTGTCCGTCGGGCTTGATGCTTGTGCGAGTTGTGCTGTTTGCTCTAAATCACCATGCCAATCCTTTGGCTTCTTCCCTAATTGCTAATGTATGCCCACAATTTCTATACTCGGTTGCCCCCGGCTTAAAATTGCCTTGTCCTTACTATAGGGCTTCGGTTGGCTGACGTACTGCACATTGTGGCGCTTGAGTTGGGGCGGTAGCCCAACCGTGTAGGCCTGTTTCCCTACCCCTTTGACAATGGGAAATGGCCCCTTAAGCTTCAATATTCTGCCCTGTAGTTAGCCTTGGGGTTGGCCATGCTAGCCTTGCCTCTCCAGCACCGTGTCCCTCGTACGAAGTCCCTTTGGCCTTTGCTTGGCACTTTATCGCTTCCTCGTGCGCTTGTTGGCCTTCTCCAAGCAATCGCGCCTTGTGCCAGCCCTTCTTTCCTCCTCTTGGCAAGTTTGTGCGCTGCTGGCCTACTCCCCTCGTAGCCTGTTGCGGTAGCACCAATGGCGTACGGCTATTGCACCATGCATCGCTAATTTCCCCCAATTGGCTTGCCGCTCTCCATAGCAATAGGATGCCTCACTTTCTTCCCCGCATTGCCTCCTATGGCAGCGTTGTTGGTGCCTCAGTTGACCTGGTGTTGTCTCCCCGCGTCAACACCAGCTTGCCTATTCCAGCCTTTCTTTCCTCAACAAAGGCTGGTTGGATTTTGGAAACCCACATCCACCTACGCCCCTTTTTAGGCAGTTCCCACGCAGGAATGGTTTCTACCTCTGCACCATCCATAGGTAGCAGCTTCAGAGATGGCTTGGGCACCTCTGCCCTCATTGGCGTCTTGTCCTCCATAGACAATTGTAATGATGATAGTGTCAATATCCCCACTCGTCTATCATCGCCCCCGATCTCCCGCTTAATAGGCATTGTAATTGGCACACCATTGTTTTTCATGAAGCACATGGTGTTGGTGCATAGAACCATGACAGCCTTTACCTTGTTCAAGAGATCTATGCCTAAGTAAAATTTACGCTCATCCATTGGGGCAATGGTAATGTCTATCGTACTTTGCCATTTACCAATCTTGATGCTTGTTCCACGAGCTCTTCCTACGATTGGCACTCGCTTTGCGTTGACGCCTTTAACATAGCCCCGTTCGTTAGAGTAATTTAGCCCAATCTTCTTCACTAAGTCTTTTGCCATGTATACAGTGTCCGCTCCCGTATCCACCATGGCAGGCACAATTTTGCCCCTGATTTCGGTCTCCACATACATTCGACCTTGGGGCTGCACATCCTTCCCCCGAATGGCATTGATGATTTGTAGAGAACCAAGCCTTCCCTCGTCCTGCCTCTCTTCTTCACACACTAAAGCAGCTAGCTTCCCTCACTTTGGGCACTCTATAGCCCGATGCGGTCCCTCGCATAGGAAGCACGAGATCTTACTCGGAGAATCCCCCTTTTCCTCCATCTTGCCCTTTCCCTTGTCCATCCCTTTGGACTGATAGCGCTCTTTGGAAGACTTCCCCTTGTCTCCCACACCTTTGACACTATCAGACTGTCTTCATTTGGACTTGGTGGGATCTTGTTGTTGAAACTCTATCAACGATTCTGCAGCAGCCATTGCGCTGCCAAGGTCTTACATGCCTTGCCGCTGTAACTCCAATTTGGCCTAATCCCGTAGGCCATCAAGAAAGCAGAAGAGAGCATCCTTGTCCCTCATATCCGGTATCTCCAACAACAACTCCGAAAATTCTTTCACATACTCACGAATTTGGCCCTCTTGGTGTTGGAGGCGACGAAGCTTGCCCCGTGCTTCGTGATCGGCATTGTCGGGGTAGAACTGCTTTTTCAACTCCTTAATAAACACATCCCATGTGTTTATTGTGGCTAGACCCTTCTGCACGTCGTCGTACCTATAACGCCACCACATAGCAGCCACAGTGGAGAGATACAAGGGAATTATGCGCAATCTGCCCTCATCACCAATAATGCCCACCGCATCGAAGTATCTCTCCTTCTTGTATATGAAATTATCAATCTCCCTAGCATTCATTGCCCTGCTGTAGGCTTCAGGCATGAGGACATCTATTTTTGGTGCTATTGAAAATGAAAAGGATGAGGAGCTACGACTTACCAAAGTTGTTTTAACCCACTCAAGCTCCTTATCAACTCTCTCAAATGTCTCGCGGAGGGCCTTGAACGAAACCTCAGGGGCAGAATCCTTTGAAGACAAATCTTCCACCACCACATTCAGGGCTCCTTGCATCTCCCCACGCAGCTCTGCTACGTCCCCCTTGGACTCGTCCACCCTGGACTGGAGCTCGTTGATGCGTTGGTCCATGACCTCACACTTGCCCATCAAGTTGGACATAAAGGCCTTCAACCTGGCCAGCCGATCTTCCCATGTGGCGTACTTGTCCCTCAACTTCTCCCTTGGGGGCCTACCACTCGCAGGCTGTGTTGTTCCAATAGGCAGATCACCAGATCCACTTGCGGCCATTCTCCTGTGCGACTTTGCTTTGAGTTTCCCCATTGCTCAAATAGCAAATTGGCCCGATGCTACAATTACGCTCTGATACCACTTGTCATGGGCTTGTTGTTTTTCACCCAAACTTGCACAATCGTGCGACATTAGCGTTGCTTCCCTTAAGCTTGCTAGTCAGCCTTCCCAACACTTGCCTAGTAAGTTAGGCAATTGGCAGCGAAAATAATTTATAAGAATATAAAGAAATAACGTTGGAATGCTAAGAAAGAATGCCTCTATTGAAATTCAAAATTTTTACAAAGTATATGCATAAATATACAAGATTAGTGGCTCTCTAACTTGGAAGGATCTCTTGGATTTTCTCTTATCACACTTTTTGGATGGTTTTTTCCCAATGATTGCAAATGAGGGAGGCTTGGCCTATTTATAGCCAACTTCGCCTCCTTACTATTCCTACCTCCTCAAATGGACGGTTGAGATTTGCCTAATCTAGCGGTGGACATTCTTTGGCCTAGAAACTTCTAGAAGGTTCACACATATTAGGCCTTTTCCACCATTTTCTAGAAACTTCTACACATTTCCATCGAATTAACCTACATTGGGGCTGCCTTCCCGCCTATTGGAAGCTTCTTAGGTCAGTTGTTAACCTCTTTACACGAGTTGGCCAGTTGCATGCTTACTGCCTATGCCATTGCGGCAGCGCAGACTGAATTGGCCCGCTGCCCAGCGCTATGGGCCCGTTAGCACAGCGCACCCTAGCTGTTTAGCCAATTCACCCAATCCACTCATGTGTTTTTCCTCAAACTTTGTGGGTAGCCTTTACATCCCAAATTTTATCTCATTTGGACATGTCTCCCACGAGTTAGAAGTACTCTCCTCCTCAAACCTAAGGCTTTCTTCTCCTCGCACAACCCACTTTGCTCCTTTAGCATATATAGGGGGCTATCTTTCGGTGGAATGTGACATTCTCCCCCACCAATAGGGGCATCATCCTCGATGCCATGGACACCCTATGGGCTCGGTTGGCATCTTGGACATTCATTAAATTCCCGATTGGCCTACAACTTATGCTTGTGCGAGTTGCACTGTTTGCTCCAAATCACCGTGCCATCAGCATGCCAATCCTTGGGCTTCTTCCCCAATTGTTGATACATGCGAACGGTTGTTATACTCAATTTCCCTTGGCTTGAAATTGCCTTGCCCTTACTATAAGGTTTCGGTTGGCTGACGTGCTGCATGTTGTGGCGCTTGAGTTGGGGAGGTAGCCCAACCTTGTAGGCTTGTTTCCCTACCGCTTTGACAATGGGAAATGGCCCCTTAAGCTTCAATATTATGCCCTATAGTTGGCTATGCTGGCCTTGCCTCTCCAGCATCGTGTCCCTCGTACAAAGTCCCCTTAGCCTTTGCTTGGCACTTTGCCGCTTCCTTGTGCACTTGTTGGCCTTTTCCAAACAATCGCACCTTGAACCAGCCCAATCTTTCCTCCTCTTGGCAAGTTTGTGCGCTGCGGGCCTACTCCCCTCGTGACCCGTTGTGGTAGCACTAATGGCACGCGGTTGTTGCACCATGCATCGCTAATTTCCCCCAATTGGCTTACCGCTCTCCATAGCATTAGGATGTCTCACTTTCTTCCCCGCATTACCTCCTCTTGCAGCATTGTTGGCGCCTCAGTTGACCTGGTGTTGTCTCCCCGCGTCAACACCAGCTTGCCTATTCCAGCCTTGCTTTCCCCAACAAGGGCTGGTTGGCTTTTGGGAATCCACATCCACTTACGCCCCTTTGTAGGTGGTTCCCACGCATGGATGGCTTCTACCTCTGCACCATCCATAAGTTGCAGCTTTGGAGATGGCTTGGGCACCTCTGTCCTTATTGGCATCTTATCCTCCATGGACAATTGTAATGATGATAGTGTCAATATCCCCACTCGCCTATCATCGCTCCCCGATCTCCCGCTTAATGGGCACCGCAATTGACACACCATTGTTTTGCATGAAGCACATGGTGTTGGTGCATGGAACCATGACAATCTTCACCTTGTTCAAGAAATCTATGCCCAAGTAAAATTTATGCTCATCCATTAAGGCAATGGTAATGTCTACCGTACCTTGCCATTTGCCAATCTTAATGCTTGTTCCATGAGCTCTTCCCACAATTGGCACTCGCTTTGCGTTGATGCCTTTGATATAGCCCCGTTCCTTGGAGTACTTTAGCCCAATCTCCTTTGCTAAGTCTTTTGCCATGTATATGGTGTCCGCTCCTGTATCCACCATAGGAGGCACAATTTTGCCCCCGATTTTGGTCTTCACATACATCTATCCTTGGGGCTGCACATCCTTCCCCTGGATGGCACTGATGATTTGTAGAGAAGTAAGCCTCCCCTCGTCCTGACTCTCTTCTTCACACACCAAGGTAGCTAGCTTCCCCCGCTTTGTGCACTATATAGCCCGATGCGGTCCCTCGCATAGGAAGCACGAGATCTTCCTCGGAGAATCCCCCTTCTCCTCCACCTTGCCCTTGTCCATCCCCTTGGAATGATAGCGCTTTTTAGAAGACTTTCCTTTGTCTCCCCCACCTTTGACGCTATCAGGCTATCTCTCTTTGGACTTGGTGGGATCTCGTCGTTGAAACTCTATCAATGATTCCGCAACTTCCATTGCGCTGCCAAGGTCTTGCACGCCTCGCCGCTGTAACTCCAATTTGGCCCAATCCCGTAGGCCATTAAGGAAGCAGAAGAGAGCATCCTTGTCCCCCATATCCGATATCACCAACAACAACTCTGAAAATTCTTTCACATACTCGCGAATTTGGCCCTCTTGGTGTTGGAGGCGACGAAGCTTACCCCGTGCTTCGTGCTCGGCATTGTCGGGGTAGATCTGCTTCTTCAGCTCCTTAATAAACACATCCCATGTGTTTATTGTGGCTAGACCCTTCCGCACGTCGTCGCACCTACGACGCCACCACACAGTAGCCACATCGGAGAGATACAAGGGAATTGTGCGCAATCTGCCCTCATCACCAATGATGCCCACCGCATCAAAGTATCTCTCCATCTTGTATATGAAATTATCATTCTCCCTAGCATTCCTTGCCCCGCTGTAGGCTTCGAGCTTGGGGACATCTATTTTCGGTGCTATTGAAAATGAAGAGGATGAGGAGCTACGACTTACCAAAGCTATTTTAACCCACTCAAGCTCCTTATCCACTCTCTCAAATGTCTCGCGAAGGGCCTTAAATGAAACCTCAAGGGCAAAATCCTTTGAAGACAAATCCTTCACCACCGCATTGAGGGCTCCTTGCATCTCCCCACGCAGCTCCGCTACGTCCCCTATGGACTCGTCCACCCTGGACTGGAGCTCGTTGATGCGTTGGTTCATGACCTCACACTTGCCCGTCAAGTTGGACATGGAGGCCTCCAACCTAGCCAGCCGATCTTCCCATGTGGCATACTTGTCCCTCGACTTCTCCCTTAAGGGCCTGCCACCCGCAGGGTGTGTTGTTCCAATAGGCAGATCACCAGATCCACTTGCGGCCATTCTCTTGCACGACTTTGCTTTGAGTTTCCCCACTGCTCAAATAGCAAACGGGCCCGATGCTACAATCACGCTCTGATACCACTTGTCACGGGCTTGTTGTTTTTCACCTAAACTTGCACACCTGTGCAACACTAGCGTTGCTTCCCTTAAGCTTGCTAGTCATCCTTCCCAACACTTGCCTAGTAACTTAGGCAATTGGCAGCATAAATAATTTATAAGAATATAAAGAAAACACGTTGGAATGCTAAGAAAGAATGCCTCTATTGAAATTCAAAAGTTTTACAAAGTATATGCATAAATATACAAGATTAGTGGCTCTCTAACTTGGAAGGATCTCTTGGATTTTCTCCTATCACACTTCTTGGATGGTTTTTTCCCTATGATTGCAAATGAGGGAGGCTTGGCCTATTTATAGCCAACTCTGCCTCCTTACTATTCCCACCTCCTCAAATGGACGGTTGGGATTTGCCTAATCCAACGATGGACATTCGTTGGCCTAGAAATTTTGAGAAGGTTCACACATACTAGGCCTCTACCATTTTCTAGAGACTTCTACACATTTCCACCGAATTAACCTCCATTGGGGCTGCCTTCCCACCTATTGGAAGCTCCTTAGGTCGGTTGTTAACCTCTTTGCACAAGTTGGCCAGCTGCATGCTTGCTGCCTATGCCATTGCAGTAGCGCAGACTGAATTAGCCCACCGCCCTGAGCTACGGGCCCGTTGGCACAGCGCACCCCGGCTGTTTAGCCAATTCTCCCAATCCACTCATGCGTTTTCCCTCAAATTTTGTAGGTAGCCTTAGATCCCAAATAAAGGCCTCATACCAAATTTCAGCTCATTTTGACATGTCTCCTATGAGTTAGAGGTACTCTCCTCCTCGTACAGCCCACTTTGTTCCTTTAGCATATATAGGGGGGCTATCTTTCGGTGGACTGTGACACTTGGACTCGTCCACCGTGGACTGGAGCTCGTTGATGCGTTGGTCCATGTCCTCACACTTGCCCGTCAAGTTGGACATGGAGGCCTCCAACCTGGCCAGCCGATCTTACCACGCGGTGTACTTGTCCCTCGACTTCTCCCTTTAGGGCCTGCCACTCGCAGGTTGTTTCAGATCACCAGATCCACTTGCGGCCATTCTCCTGCGAGACTTTGCTTTGAGTTTCCCCACTACTCAAATAGTAAATTGGCCCGATGCTACAATCACGCTCTGATACCACTTGTCGTGAGCTTGTTGTTTTTCACCCAAACTTGCACACCCGTGCAGCACTAGCGTTGCTTCCCTTAAGCTTACTAGTCAGCCTTCCTAACACTTGCCTAGTAACTTAGGCAATTAGTAGCGGAAACAACTTATAAGAATATAAAGAAAGTACGTTGGAATGCTAAGAAAGAATGCCTCTATTGATATTTAAAAGCTTTACAAAGTATGCACAAATATACAAGACTAGTGGCTTTCCTAAGCTTGGAAGGATCTTCTTATCTTGGATGGTTTTTCCCCTATGGTTGCAAATGAGGAAGGCTTGGCCTATTTATAGCCAACTCCAGCTCCTTACTATTCCCACCTCCTCAAATGGACGGCTGGGATTGACTCAATCCAACAGTGGATATTCATTGGCCTAGAATTTTCTAGGAGGTTCGCACATACTAGGCCTCTCCACCATTTGTAAAGACTTCTACACATTTCAGCCGAATTAACCTCCATTGGGGCTGCCTTCCCGCCAATTGGAAGCTCCTTAGGTCAATTCTTAACCTCCTTGCACGAGTTGGCCAACTGCATGCTTGTTGCCTATGCCATTGTGGCAACGCAGACTAAATTAGTCTTATGCCCAGTGCTACGGGCCCGTTGGCACAGCACACCCCAGCTGTTTAGCCAATTCTCCCAATCCACTGGTGCGTTTTCCCTCAAAGTTTGTGGGTAGCCTTTACATCCCAAATAAAGGCCCCATACCAAATTTCAACTCATTTGGACATGTCTCCCATGAGTTAGAGGTACTCTCCTCCTCGAACCTAAGGCTTTCTCCTCCTCGCACAGCCCACTTTGCTCTTTTATCATATATAGGGGAGGACTATCTTTTGGTGAAATGTGACATTATGGATGGTGTAAAAGTAGAAGCCATCCATGAGAGGGAACCGCCTACAAAGGGGCGTAGGTAGATGTGGGTTCCTAAAAGCCAACCAGCCATTGGCAAGACAAGCAAGGCTGGAATGGACGAATTGGTGTTGACATGAGGAGACAACACCAAGCCATCTAATGTGCCAACGGATGCCAACAACGCTGCCATAGGAGGCAAAGCAATGAAGAAAGCGAGGCATCCTATCACAAGGGAGAGCGGCGAGCCAATTGGGGGAAATTGGCGATGCAAGGTGCAACAACCGCGCAACTTTGGTGCTACCACAACGGGCTACGAGGGGAGTAGGCCTGCAGCGCACAAACTTGCCAACGGGAGGCAAGAAAAGGCTGACACAAGGCGCAATTGTTTGGTAAAGAGAAACCAACGAATGAGGAAGCGGGCAGGTGCCAAGCAAAGGCAAAGGGGACTTCGTGGGGGAGACACGACTTTGGTGAGGCAAAGCCAGCATAGCCAACCCCAAGGCCAACTATGGGGTAAAACTCTGCAGATTGAGGGACCATTTCCCATTGTTAAAGGGGTAAGGAAACAGGCCTACAAGGATGAAATACCGCCGTAACTCAAGCGCCACAATGTGAAGCGCGTTAGCCAACCGAAGCCTTATGGGATGGGCAAGGTGAATTCAAGTGGTAGGCAACCGAGTATAGCAACCATGGGCATACATCAACAATTGGGGAGAAAGCCAAAGTATTGGAATGCTGATGGCATGGTGAATTGGGACAAATAGCGCAACTCGCACAAGCATCAGGCCCAACGGACAAGCCAACTCGGCAGCAAGGCGAGTTGTAGGACAATGGGGGACTTAAGGAACATCTAAGATGCCAACCAAGCACATAGGGTGCCATGGCATCAAGGACGATACCCCTATAGGTGGGTGAGAATGTCACATTCCACCAAAAGATAGCGCCCCCCCCCCCCCCCCATGTATGCTAAAGGAACAAAGTGGGTTATGCGAGGAGGAAAGTACCCTATAACTCGTGGTAGACATGTCCAATTGAGATGAAATTTGGTATGTGGCCTTTATTTGGGATGTAAAGGCTATCCACAAAGTTTTAGGGAAAACGCACGAGTGGATTGGGAGAATTGGCTAAACAGCCGGGGTGCGCTGTGCCAACGGGCCCGTAGCGCAGGGCAGCGGGCCAATTCAGTCTGCGCTGCCGTAATGACATAGGCAGTATGCATGCAGCTGGCTAGCTCGTGCAGGGAGGTTAACAACTGATCTAAGGAGCTTCTAATAGGCAAGAAGGTAGCCCCAATGGAGGTTAAGTCAATGGAATGATGTAGAATTCTCTAGAAATTGGTAGAAAGGCCTAGCATGTGTGAACCTCCTAGAAGTTTCTAGGCCAACGAATACCACCGTTGGATTAGGTAAATCCCAACCATCCATTTAAAGAGGTGGGAATATTAAGGAGGTGGATTTGGCTATAAATAGGCAAAATCTCCCTCATTTGCAATATAGGGGAAAATCATCCAAGAAGCGTGATAGGAGAAAATCCAAGAGATCCTTCCAAGTTAAAAAGCCACTAGTCTTGTATACTTGTGCATACTTTGTAAAATTTTTGAATATTAATAAAAGAATTCTTTCTTAGCATTTCAATGTGCTTATTTGCATTCTTATAAGTTATTTCCGTTGCCAATTGCCTAAGTTACTAGGCAAGTGTTGGGAAGGCTGACTAGCAAAGCTTAAGGGAAGCAACGCTAGTGCCGCACGGGTGTGCAAGTTTGGGTGAAAAACAACAAGCCCATGACACAAGGGTCATGGCACTCTGCCAGTCATGTGCCATAAAACCCAGTTCTTTGTTTTGGCCCAAATATAGGACCATATAAATTTAGGTTCATGTAAAATAGTTAGGATATGAAAAACTTAAATGTAAAGGATGGACATTTAAGTCTTTTTATAAAATTTTAATTGTAAAAATAGATAGAAGTATCAAAGTGTTAGACAGAATCAAAACTAAATAATTAATTAGTTAATTTTTTAAAAAGTAAAGACGAGTTAGTTATTGTAATAATTTGAATTTTTAATTATTTTTTAAAATCTTATTTTGTACGGAAATATAATTGTTTAATCGTATGTACTACATTGCTATTCAAAATTTTCATATTAATTTAAATCATTATTTTAATTTAAAGAATGATTTCAAAAACTTTAGAAAAATATTGATTTTATTATTATTATTATTATTATTATTATTATTATATTTGTTTGCTTGAAACGGGAAAGTGACAGTGAGAAAGAGAGAGAGAGATAGAGAAAGAATGTCGGAAACCTGATCTCTGATCAGCGGTAAGCTGCACCGCCGGTATCACCGTGAAACCCAGTCTCCAGCGAGTCCAGCACCACCAGCCTCATCGTGAGACGTCACCAGAGTAAGCAGAACACACCGTGTGAAGTTTTTCCGGCGACTGAAGCTTCTAATCAAGATTCCGGTTGATATAGAGTTTCGTTACCGGCGATTTTGGTATCATTGGAATCATCTCCTCTCAAGCTTCAAGTTGATACCAACCTTGCTACTGATCTGTCACCAGAGACAGAGATCAAAAAATGAGATACCGAGACTTTCGAGCTGTTTTCCGGCAAAATGGCGACAAGTGGCGGAGAGTGATGAGTATTTTCGAGCTCTTGGTGTCAAGATGAGAAAAACGATATGAACGGCGCCTCCTTCAGCCACCGTCGGCGGCGACAGGCCGCCGGCCAGTCACCGGCGAATGGGCCCCACGCGCCGCCGGTGACCCAGAACTTCCAGCGAGCGACTTTTCACACGTACATCGCGATTTCAGAGATAGTTTGCAAGAATTCGACTTCGGTAAGCTGAGAACGCTATGTTATTGATTTTATGTCAATGTTTTAAATGCTCGAAAAATTGTTATTTCTACATGTATTATTATGTATCCAGGTTTAAATTAATAGTTTGAATTAATTATGAGATTTTATGAATTTATTGGAGTTAAATTAGATGATTTATTAATCATAAGGATTTTATTTTTACTATTGAAGATAAAATTAGTGAATTTAAAATTAATGGGAATTTTATATATTAATTGAAAATAATTTTATGAAAGTAAATTAATTAACGATATTATAATTAAATTGGGTTAAGTATAATTTAATTTGTAATTGTATATTATTATTGAATTTAAGATTTAGATAAATTTCTATGAATATATTGAGATAAATTTTATATTACGAATTTCTATGAAAATGCTTAAATGTATTTTATAGTACGAAATTTTATAAATTTAATTATATAAGTTTTATATTATTTTGAAAATGATTATTGAACTGAATTACTTTTATAAGGACTCCAATTTAGGAGATATTCCTTTTATGTAAAAGAATGAATTTGAAATTTATGTGTGATTATGAAGAATGATTCCGATTTGTATGATATTTTCTAAGGTTGGAAAATGTGAATTTTGACGTGGTTTATTAACTAAAATAATTTTATTAAAAAGAATATTTACAAATTGAGTAATAGTGATTATGTAAGATTGATGAGTTGAAACCATTGTGATGATTGTTGAGTTGGAGACCCAGGAGGGGTCCATGAGCTGTGTTGAATTATTGTGAGCCTTAATGGCAAATTAGAAGTGTTTATTTATATTGTTTCAGCTGGGTAAAGTCATAGTTATAAGGGAGATTCTGTCGAAATTTCGGTAGAATCTTTATGGATGTTTGAGTATCATAGTAGAGTGGTCTGTGTTCTGATAATCTTCTTGTTATACAGTATCGATGTTTCAGGCGTCTCTCCAGTTGCGAGATGTCATACGTTGAGGAGAGCTAGTTTGGCATCCGTCAAATTTGTGAGTTATATAGCTTAATATAACACTCCGTTCCTCTTCTTTAATTAATACTTCACTTGCATACGTGCATT
>CATKHJ010338901.1:0-10709 GCA_949750685.1 Vernicia montana | reverse complement strand
CTAGAACGAGTATTAACCATTTTAAAAAACTAAGAAAGAAAAAGAAAAAATCGAAAATGGATAAAATTAGAGTCGATATGAGAGCTATAATCAATGGGGGTTTCTGATATAGAGAATGAAATGGTGAGTTGTTGGGTTTCTGAGAGAGAGAGTGAAATGGGTGAGGGACTGAGATCGGCGTGGAAGAGAGCTACAGTGAATTAGTTCTTCAAAGATGGTAAGACCGTGTAAAAGGAGTGAGAAATAAAGACCGTATGAAGGAAACCTAAATACCGTATACATGTATAAAAAATAAAACGACCATACAGATATTATTTTTTCAAAAAATACCATACACAATGTAATTTCCTCTTCTTTTTTTTTTTTTAAGTTATATACTCTCAATTAAAGTCAGATATACTCACAATTAAAGCAGCAGTTCTTTGGCCAAAATAAATAAATAAATAAAATAAAGAAGCAGTTGGACAACAGCATTTTTTAGTCGGATATAGTTTATTAATGCAATCTTTTTAATTTTTAAAAAAAAGTATGATATAGTTTATCAAATTTTGAAAGAATTATTTAGACTAATAAAAAGATATTTTTATTAAAAAAAAAACTATTTTTTTATTTTATTTTTATGCTCCTAAATCTCTTTTCAAAACATATAGCATTGAAATCTCTAATTATCCAAAAAGGCAAGCTTAATGAAATCATAATTGTGATTACCGAAATTTGACAACTCATTCCAATTTATACAGGGTCTTTGACCCTTGCCAGTTGGCTCAAATAGTGTGATATAGTTTGTTTAAGATTGAATTTAAAAATTGCTTTTCAAAAAATATAATTTTAATTAAAAAATAGTTTAAAATTACTATTTATATTTAATTATTTTAAAATTTTTAGTTTTTATGATTAAATATATTAACAAGATATTCATAAAATCTAGAGCACAACAAAATTTAAATGGCATGGCAGAAATACGGATGACTTGCAGCCAAAAGTTGTTAAATTCAAAATTTCAGACGACACCAATAATACATCATGGTAACATTGTCCTTGCTACTAACTATTAAAAGCTACTCCCTCCTATTTAAAATACGTCATTTTAGAATTTTTTTTTATTTTAAAATATTTGTCGCAAAATTTCTTTACATTTCAAAGTCTTACATTTACTTTTTTTTTTTTTTTTTTTCAAGCATTTCAAATTCTGTAAATACTCATTTTTATGTTCAATTCAATGCAAATTTCCTTCAGTTTAATCTCTAGCTTATTAAATATTATTTTCTTTCCAAAAACTCATTAAAGAACCAACAATCAATCATCCAATATCAACTAATCAACTAATTTCAATACTTTTTTCTGTAATTTTAAATCCAAATACTGTATTTACAATTCTTAGCATCATTTTCCAATCTTTTCAATTCCTGTAAATGCAATAATTTTAATTTAATGCAATGCACTTCAATTCCTTTCAAATTAGTATAATTCTTTAATTTGTTTATTTTCCAAGCTCACTAAATTTCTAATCTTAAATACATTTAAATTAGGTGCTATTAGAATTTCAGCATTAACTGTCAATTTTCATATAGAAGTTCAAGCACAATTTACTTTGACTTGTGTATTTAAACACGTGGTACACTCTAGACAAATTTAAAGCAAACAATTATATAAAAAAAATTATAAGATTTTGATTTTTGTTCTATTACTTGTATCTTTCAAAAAATTAGAAAGTTTAGCATTTAAAAAAAATACTAGCATTATTTTTTTTAATAAAAAGGGAAAACTTTATTAATTCAAATCACGTGCAAGAACATCATAATGCTAACAGTGAGAAATTGAAAAAAATCTTTTTTTTTTTCTTATCAAATACTTTATTTCAACTCTCAAAAGTCAATCCAAACATGTAGTTATGTTTAACGTCTATTTATGTTCTCATATTGAGGTTTTAAAAATACATGTTATTAACTTTAAAAATTGAAATCGTTTTTTTCTGAGAAAATTTCTTTTAAATATAATTAATTATGTAATTTTTTTTTATTAATTGCTTTATACTGCAGCAAAGTTTAAAACTATCAATTGCAAATGATAAGCAAATAGATAAACATACACAGGAAGGACAGGAGATTTTTTTTTTTTTTTTTTTTTTAAATAAGAGACTAATTTATTAACATAATTTTAGTTATAAAATGGGAAATTAAAAATCACACAAAAAATCAAGAGACTCATCTACAAATTCCATTAAATTAGGGGTATAAAGATTTGGATATTCATCATTTAGAAACAAAAAAGAGTTATGATCCCAAATATCCCAATCACAGTCACCCATGGGCAGTAGTCCTCGAGCACTAGCAACCTCCACCGCATCCTGAGATTCACCATAGCCGGCGGCAACATTCCGGCATGTAGCTTTATCATCGCTATTATGGTTCAGTGTAACTTTACATTTTTCCTTTTTAATCCCAAGTTTTTTGCTCAAATGAGTGTTCCAATGGTTCTTGACTTGATTATCAGTCCTACCTGGAACTCGACCCGCAATCAGGGACCACCTAAAAAAAAAACAATTTTTTTCAATAAGATTGTACTAGCTAGATAACCTGTAGCCACTCATCTATGATCTATCCCCCTAGACTATTACCAATAATAACAAGCACATCAGAACTGTAATGACAGTCCACACTCTGGCTATAATTGAGCTAAAGAAACCACTAATAGTGACATGTCACAGTGACGAATTTTTTTTTTTTTTTTAATTGGAGATTAAAATTTTTTAAAATATAATTTACAATAAGATGGTATCTATAATTAAACTAACACTTATATATTTAAAAAAAAATTTAACTTAAAAAAAAAAAATGAAATAGGATATAATTTTACACTATTTTTTTTTTTTTTTTTTTGCATTTTGAAAATAAGAGGGCCGTGGCCATTCTCAACCCCTCCCTAACTCAATCATTGATGTCACATGTCTGTGACAAACAAGGGAGAAAAATATGTAATTCCCAAATCCCAAATAATAAAAAATATATATATATAGGGAGTATCATATTATATGTTATATTTAGGTATATAAAAGAAAGTAGCATATCCAGATTCTTTCTAACAGAACTTGAGTTGAAACGTGAAAGAAAACGACATGACAGCCTACAAATTTGGAATTCAATTCCTGGGTTTTTGCCTATTAGTGATGAAAAAAACATCATAGTGATGCATATATAGCTTGTATTAATAAATTTGACTTAGTATATAATACTACTGCAAATATTATTTCTAAAAAGTTATGAAATTACAAGTTTGAGATCCAGTTGAAATCTAATGAAAGAAAAAAAAAATCATTCTAAAACTACTTTTCTGCTAAATTAATTATTAGCCTAATTTGATCTATAAATAAATTAAATCGCACTCTATTATTTGACCTATATAGTATAGGTAGAAACAAATATGAAAATCATTAGAAGAAGAAGAAGAATAAGAAAGAAAGAGGAAAAGCACTTGTATTCCAAGTGATTAAATTATAAAAAGGAAGAAAAAATATAAGAAGGATTTGGCATGAAATTAATTAAGATTAAGAAATGACCTATTGCCAAGTAGTTTATGGAGGCGAATTATAAGATCATCTTCTTCCTCAGAGAAATTGTCACGCTTAACACCTGGACTTAGATAATTCATCCATCTTAGTCTGCAACTTTTTCCACATCTCTTCAGCCCTAATTAAATCATACATAACACACACGCTTAGTGAGAAAGATAGAGAATTAAATAATACAAAGAAAAAAAAAGAAAGAAAGAAAGAAAACCTGTGAATTTTGCTACTCGATTCCACTTCCCTTTGCCATGAACTTTTATGTAATCCATTAGAATTTTGTCTTCCTCAACTGTCCACAGCCCTTTTTTATATTCTTCAGAAGCACTTTTACTACTACTCCCACCTCCTTTCATTGATCAGATATAGAGAGAAAAGGTTCTGGAGTTTGGATTTGGAGTTATTATTATTATTATTATTATCATTTTTTTTTTTTAGCACAGGAGGTGTTTATATAGTCGTCAAATGTGAATGGTTGGAGACTTGACAGAGAAAAGGTGTGTAATTATGGAAAAAAAAAACTTACACGAATCTATTTCGCTTCGTCGTATTATGGACAGTCTAATTATAATATTTCATATTATATAATAATTATTTTATAAAGTAAATATAATAATTAATTATTTAAATCATAAAATGTGTATTATAATTAATACGTCGTCATATCAAATTATCATTGATAATTCATAATATCATATAATGAATTTAATTCACCTAAAAATTTCTCATAATTATTAGCGTGTATATGCCATTTCATCATAAAAAATGCTGAGGTGGTGTTGTTTTGTTTCTAATTATTATTAATTACACTCACAAAATAATAAGATTTATTATTTGAATAAGACTTACGTAGTGTTTGATAAAACTGAAAATTTAAGTATTTAATTTTAAGTGATGAATAATATAAATGATATAATTTTTAAATTATAATATGATTTAAAAATTTAATCACTTGGTTTATTCAGTATAAATTTTAAGTTAAAAATTTTGATTTACTATTTTAAGTGATTTTTAATTTAATTGAAATTTTTAAAATATGCGTTATCAAACAACTTAAAATAATTAAGTGTCGAAAGTTTTAATTTGAAGTGCTAAATAATATTATCATACAATACCTTACTTTCACAAGTCTCTTTATTTAATAATAATATTCTACAGTTGTGGAAAGAAATTTTAAATTTGAGTTTTGTTATTTGACGGGGTAAAATATTATTTAGTTTATGAGATTTAACTTAATTAATTATTTCGTCTTTATATTTTGAGAAACTAACTATTTAGTTTCTGTATTTTGATTCCGTTGGACTATTTAGTCATTCTATCTATTTTTACCATTGAATACCTATAAAAAGACTAAATACCCCTAATTTACTTTTAAATTTTCAATCCCACCCACAAATAAAATAACTCATCATCAAATTTTACCATCTAAAATACCATTTCCAACTAATTAGACCAAACTAACATTAATTAAGCCAAACTAATTAATGGAGTGCAGCCATTACAATAAATGCCAAAACTTCCCGCAACATGAATTGAATTTCTATTGTGTAAATTAATGGAAAATGATCGTGTTGTTTAATTATTTTCTTTATTATTTTTTACTTTATAATCCTCTTCATGGGAATATCGTCAACTACCATCACTGTAATTACCAGCCAAAAACAGAAAATTTTAACTAATTTTTTTATGAAAAAAGTAGCATTTTACTCTTCTTTACAGCCCATCCCTCATTTGCTCAATCTTTAATGATGATTGATGATGATAATAATCATAGTATCAAACATTTAGTTGCAGTGGAATTAATCTCATTAATTATATAAATTAAAAGCTTGAAAAAGCTTCTTCTTTTACTACAAACCTCATCATTAATCAACTTCTTCCCATACTTAAAAATTCATAATCCAAAAGCCTAAAACATTAAAAATTTAAGCTTGGAGAAGAATTAAACTAAGTTAAATTACAAAAACTCAAAACTTAGAAAATGTAGATTAGAGTCCACCTAAAAAGTCTACTAAGAAATTCAATTTTTACACTTTCTTCAACAAATTGAAAATGCTAATAACTAATTCAGCACTCAAACAACCTAAAATTGCTACTATTATAAGATCTAAAATCAAGAAAAATCCAAATCGAAATTGTCATTTATCTGATTGAGAAAATCTTGTGAAATTATCAGATACCCAAAACCACCACCATATGTGATTGTGGCCTATGAAGGAGAACAAATGGCAATTGACGAAGGCCAAACTTGATCGGCGGACGAAGGCCAAGCTATGGATCTGCGTCCGGCTTTGCTAGGTGTGCGAGATTGACATGTTATTGGTGCTAGGTAGTTGGAGCATAGATAGCAGTGGATGCAATTGAGAGTGAAAAGAGAGAGACAAGACAAAGCAGTTTGGTGAGAGAGGAAGACAAAAAGAAAATGAAATGGTGACTAGTGGTGATGAGAGAGAGAACAAAAGATGATATTTTGGGTAAAAAAAATTATTTTCTTTATTTTTTTTAATGGAAAAATGTAAAAAAATGACGGAATAACTAAATAGTCTGACGAAATAAAAATACAGATATTAAAGGTCCGTTCGGTATCATTTTCTGTCTTTTGTTTTTTGTTTTTCAAAAATAATAATAAGATTTTAAAAATCAGAATTTATTATTTTTGGTAATGATTTAAATAATTGATTTAAATTTTTTTAGATAATGATTTATTTTCTTTTATTTTGAAAATTTTATTTACTTACAAATTATAATATTTTAATTAAAAATTTTGTAAAAATTTTAAAAATTTTAGGCTTTGACACATGTCAGCCTTAATCATTCAGCGTCTATTGATTGAGTATATAGTATTAATTTAGTATATAGTATATAGTATAGATATGAAAGCCAGAGCAGAGAGAAAATTAATAAAAAGAGTTTTAGTTGAGCCACGTAAGATGCCATATAAAAAAAGGTATATTTATATGATAATATTATATTTTATAATTTTTCATTTAAAACACTACATCAAAACTAAAAAGTTAGGATAAATTTTATTGTTTAAACTTATAATTAAAAAAATATGAGTAATATTAGGATCAGGCAGTTAATTAAATATTAGATTAGGATAAATTATAAATTTAAAGTTATAAAGAATTCTAATAAAAAAAATATAATTCCCATAATTTTTTTTTTAAATCTTAAAAAAAATAATTAAAATCACACTCTCACTTTTAGAGTTGCAAGCCATCTAGCAGCCTACTTTGCTCCTATCTTTCTCCTACCTTGCTCCAATAAAAAAAAGAATTTAGTAATAATTAGAGTTTGATTTAGTTTTTAAAAAAAAATCATTTATTTCTTATTTTATTGATTATAAAATTTAATTTTAAAAACTATAATATTTATAAGGTAATTTTTAAAAATTCAAATTGAATATGGAAATGTGTTTTGGACTCTTACATAGACACGTATTAAGTTATTTAAATATGATAATAATAATAATAATAATAAAGCAAAATTTGGACGCACCACTAAAGACATAACATAATGTAAAATAATATTATATCCGTGAGAAAGTAAGAACTCCAACAGTTGCGCCAAAAAAAAAAAAAAAAAGAAAATTCTATTTATAATTGGCTAATAATGATGAATTCTGTATATGTTCCATGCTGCCAGAACCAATTGGATTCTACATGTATATGAACCTTATATTATATTTACCAACACCAGCAGAATTCACATTTCCACATAATAATATAAATTTAATTTCCTGGTTTATTTTTATTTTTTAATCAATTTCAATTTCAAAGGCAGCAACTGTAACTTGCAGGTTTTGTACCATAATGCACAAATCTCAATGGAATTCACTTCACCAAAATTATCAATTTTTTTTTTCCAAGAACCAAAATGATAAATTGGCTTCTTGTTTGTTTCTAAGCTGAATTCCAGAAGCTGAAAAAGAAATGACTTCTACTTGTACGTTTGTGTGGGGAGAGAACCACGAGGCTAGCACTAGACTCTGAAACCACGACGGATATATCGACAGATCTTTGGAAATAGAATGGGACGGGAGGAGGCTGGCCTCATAAATCTAAAAGTAAAAGTGTTAGGGGTAATTTCACGTTAATTAAAAATAAAATAAATAAATAATTAATATATAGTGAAAGTTTAGCATCTAATTGATTAGTACTAATCATTTTAAATATGATAGTATTTAATATATTAATATATGCTGTGTGTGTTTGTATTTTAACATTCTCCTATATTTATCTTTCCCTTCATTTATAAATTAAAAATTAATATTCAAGCCTTTAAAATTAGAAAACTTGAAATCTAAAAAGGTTCCTACTATTATTTCACATCAATGCAGTGATATTTAAACATTTTTAGAATTATAAATTTAAATTTAAACAAGAAATTTTTTTAATTTTTAACTTTTAATTCATTCAAATTCAATGATTTAGGTTAGGGATTTTACATATAAAATTTTTATCTGTTAATGATAATTTTGTTTTGTTTCATTTATTAATATTCCTTTAATTCATACTAATTGTGATGGTAATGAACGCTCTGGAAACATTATATATGCTTCTGTTGTAATTCAATTAATTATTGAGTGGAAAATTCTTGAAACATTAATAATGATCTTCTCTCTCCTGTGAAACTAAACTTTGGGAAAACTATGTAATAATGAAAAAATGTCATTGAGAGTGGCAATTCCATTATGAAAACCATAGGAAAACATACAATTTACAAAAAAGATATATCTTTAACCTAAACAGGAAAGAATAATGGAAGCATTGCAGATTAAATTTTATATGTAACCTATAAGTAAATATTGTCGGTGCGAGATTAACATGACATGGGTGATATAATTTTTTTTTTTTTTTTTTTCCTCTTCAATGTGATGAATAATTAAAAACATTTAAATTTAGATAAATAGAGTTTATGTAATAACTCTGCATGAGATTTCTATTCAGTAAGAAGTCTGTACAAAGAGGACACTTCTAATTAAAGACAATAAAAACAAGGGAAATTATTGAAAATACCCAAAAAAAAAAAAAAAATGTATGGTACGTATAAATATTAAATAGAAAACGAAGGTACGACTACTATAGCTTAGCTAGGTTTTCTAAACCATAGTTTTTCACATGCAATCTATAGAAGATACTCTGTTTGTGTTGTGCATATATATATATATATTGGCCCGTGAGCAATTAAGTAATAGTAGTGTAGATATCTGTTGTTTGGCCTCACTTGAACGAAATAAATATAGAAATTCTGAAATAGACAACAACGTTGACACAATGCTGTCTGCAGTGCATGATGGCTTCATTTCATGGCCAAAACGAAATAAAATTAATTAATGCGGCAAAGCTGGATGAAGCAGCTTCACTTAAACGACATAAAGAAATTCTGAAATAGACAACAACGTTGACACTATGCTGTCTGCAGTGCATGATGGCTTCATTTCATGGCCAAAAAGAAATAAAATTAATTAATGCGACTAAGCTGGATGAAGCAGCCTTAAGGGCCAAACTTCAAACACTCACATGTAGTAATACAATGCATATCTTGTTGGAGCCTGGGGGTTGTACTTTATCTCTTTTTACTTATATTTATCTCTTTTTACTTATATTTAAGTCTCGTTTAACATGATAGATTTTAAATTCATGAATTTAAATAAAATCTATAAAATTAAAAATTCACGTCCCATGTGAATTTTCAAATCTTTCATTTTTTGAATGTTTTAGAGTATGATAAATTTTAACAAATTCATGAAATGTAGTTTAATTTTTCAAACCAAACAAAAAACTAAGTTACAATTCATGGATTTTGCAAAATCCATCACTGAAATCTTTCAAAACAAACGAGATTTTAGAGTTTTTTCTATAAAAAAAAAAAAAAAATTAGATGCAATGCATTTTTAGCCTAGGATAGTTTCAAATTTAGATTTTTTCTCAAAATTTTTAAAAAATAATAATAATAAAAACCAAGATAAGGCCTTGCATATGGAAGCAAGGAAAAGAAAAGAGTATAGACTCTTGCATCATTGCATATGGAAGTAATAACCAAAGATATAAGGCCTTGATTTAGAGGGGATGGGGCAGTTGATGCTTCTAGTAAATGAATTTTACATTTTTTAAAAATTCGGTGTTTGGAACATTAAAAAATATTCATTTTAATTTTACAAATTCAATTTCATGAAATTGAATATAACTAAATCAAATTTCATTTAAATATATAAAATTTCTAAATGAATTTCACAAAACCAACAAAATAATATTATGAATAAAAAAAAATACCCTTTTCTTTTCTTTTTATTTTTTATTTATGCTCTTTCTCTTTCCTCAGTCCTCTCTAACATTTTTTTTCTCTTTACTTTTTTTTTAAAAAAATTTTCTTTCAACTAATTTTTTTTATTATATAAATTAAACATTAATTTTAATATAAAATACAATTATTTTTTTGTTGTTTTATTTTTCTAATTATATTTATTATATTGAGAACATTTTAGAAAATAAGAAAAAAAAATTATTTTTAGATTTGTTTCAAAAACAAATATAGAATTCAATTGAATTTTATATTTTAAGTTATGTCTTTTTAAATATAAAAATTCATTTATAAATAAATTATATTTAAATTTATTTCACATTTGTAATTTATTTGTTTCAGAACGGTCATATTGTATATCATCCGAATCCTAATAAACTTCCTCAGAGAGAATAAACAAATCTATAATAGTGATATCATTATCTCCCTAGAAAATAACAGAAAAGAAATGTATAAAAATCCAAAAAATTAAGTTAAAAAGTGAAGGGCTACAACTAGCCAGTATACTATATTTCAAGATGGATACAAAACTTATCTTCTCAACTAAAAGTGAGTTCAAACAATAACGAGGCAAAATCATATCCACAAATGGAAGTGTTCATGAACCAAATTTAAATTTGAAAAATGTTAAAATTTTCGCACGCTTCATGATCCGACCCACAAATAATTTCAAGAGAAAAAGAGAATGAAAAAAAAAAGAGTTTTTTACACAAATACATAAAAAAGAAGAAAATATTATAAAAATACTCTCAAAAAAGAAAACTTAAAAAAATGCCTATTCAACTACTTTTTATTACAAAAATACTCCCATTGACTTTTATATCATATATGTGATGGTGAG
>CATKHJ010338753.1:0-24949 GCA_949750685.1 Vernicia montana | reverse complement strand
CCAAATCATGATCACAATCATCATCAAGATGCACTTAATCAATGACAAACTCATTTTCTTGAAACCCATTTCATCATCATCAAAGGAAGAAAGCAAATTTCAAATCAAAACAATATTCACCATACAAATTTGAAAGAAACTCAAGAGTTTGCATTATTACCTTAAGATCTTTCCTTTTGATGGTGCTTTTCCTTTGATCAACCACAACAACAAGAAGAAGAGAAGAAATTTGAGAGAAAACTTTGAGAGAAAAGTTATGTTCTTGCTTTGAAAATGAATGAAGAAGATGATGATAAAATTCATTTTGTTGTCTTCCAAATGGCAAATCCTTTCTTAAGTCCTCCAATTCAAAATCATTTACAAATAAAGTGACACATTATAGCTAGGTTCAATGAACCATGCAAAAACATAATTTCCCAATGTTCTTACAATTTCATTTCTGGCACAATTAATTACAGAAATGGTCCATATACTTTCCACTATTCACAAATCATAGCAAGGCAAATTCTCTTTTGATCATTATGGCATATTGTCCATATGCAAATTAGTCACATTTACTTATTCATATACACATATACTCATTCAATTCACATTCAATTCACATTTCATATTATCATAAAGAATCAATCTAATTCAGTACTCATGCAATCAATATGTTTATAAGGCTAGGGTATTACAGGGAAATTACTATATATATAAATTATGTTAAAAAGAATCAATTTGATTTGAAAATAATTATTCCAAAATAACGGAAATTGATATGTGCAATGTAGAGTCAAGGAATAAGGAAAAAGGAAAATCGAGTTCCCCGGAAGGTAGTGAGCATCCCTTCTGTTTGTGCTAGTACCGGGAGTTAAGGAATTCAAAGTGAGTATTTAACAATATAATATAGTATGTATATTCTTGATTGAGATCATGATTGCTTTGAATTTCCATAAATAATATTCGATCTTCCTACTGATTCATAAAGGGTCATTTACCCAAAACAATTCTAAAGTACTGATCATTGAATAGTTACTATTGATTTCAATTGTTTATATACTGAAATCAGTTATACTGCAAACCTTACTTTTACTGTAAAGCATAAATACCCATCTGATGTAGGTTACATCAGACCTTTTGCACATGGTATGCCTACGGATAGGGCGAGCGTATCTGAACCCTAGCTAGGAAGGGTAATCCTAGCCATAAGACCTTATCAGTCTTATGTAACTGTTTACTATTAATACTGGAGAGCAAGGCTTAGGTCGGTACTCTCAATTTTACTGAGAGACACACCATTTCCAAATTACTGATTTCTGCTAAAAGAAAATACCACTGTATACTGAACATATATTGTTATTGCATATGGTTTCATTTATTCTCATTAAATTCCTTCTACTGTTATACTGAGCCTATTTATTTCTACTACTGCCTTTATATTATATTATTATTTACTCACTGAGCCTGTCTCAAATTTTAGTGGTTTATTATTTTTTAGGGGCTCTAGAGAAGTCAGCAAGGTAACTTCCAAGTTCTAGTACTTCACTTGGAGAGTGTCTTGCATACTAGGTTGTTTATATAAATTTTGTACGTTCTTCAATATTTAGAGCTCCATGATACTAAAGTACATATCGTATAATTATTACCAGTGATCAAACAAAATATATTTGAAATGTATAAGGTAGTGTGTATTGTAATTATTAATATTTAGTGTAAGATAAATATATAAGTATCGGAGTGTATGAACTTGATGGTATATATGGCTTTGATTCAGGGTACTGAGTATTGATTTATTGATAATTAATATTGTTTACTGGATTCTATGGGTTTTGGTGACTTTAAATCTCCCTAAGCCCTAGGATCGTCGCACCCTAGATGTGGGGTGTGACAATAGAAAAGTCATAAGTAATCAATTGATGAAATCTAAATCCTAGGTCATTTTCATATATTGAATTTATCTTTTAATATTTGTTTTTATTTTCTTCTTTATCTCAACTAAATCAATTTTCTAAATAATAAGGTAATCCATAATTTTGGTAATTGTCAACTCCTTCCCCATGAGATCGACACTCTACTCAATCACTATATTACTTGTTCACGACCTGTGCACTTGCTGATTTTTCGCAACAGCTTTACATGAGACAAGTTGAGAATGTGCTTGGTTGAGATTCATGATGCTTCCACTATGTTGTTTGAGAATAACGCAGCTTGCATTGCACAAATTAAAAGTGGATACATCAAGGGTGACCAAACTAAACATATTTCACCCAATTTCTTTTAATACGCATGAGCTTTAGAAGAGTGGCAAAATAGATATCCACCAAATTCGCTTAAGTAACAACCTAACAGACTTGTTTACTAAGTCTTTACCTACTTGCATATTTGAACGGCTTGTTTCATCAATTGGTATGCACCGTCTTAAAGTATTGTTCTCATCAGAGGGAGCGGATTAGTATAAGATTGTACTCTTTTTTCTTAGTCAAGTTTTTATCCCACAAGGTTTTCTTGACCAAATGTTTTAATGAGACAGTCTGTGCAATGACAAAATAATACATGAATTGTACTCTTTTCTTTAGTTATGTCTTTTTCCAATGGGTTTTCCTAACAAGATTTTTAACGAGCTATATTCATGGTACAAGTAATATCTAAGGGAGAGTATTATAAATAAATTATTATATATAAATATTACTTAAACACACTTGAGTATATAATTTAGAAAGATTATAGTATAGAGTTATTTCAGTAATATTGTATATATCAAACCCTAGCTATTCCTATATATTAGGGGTGCAATCGAACCGAGTCCGAGTTTTAACTTGTTCAGACTCGGCTCGATATGTTTTTTCGAACTCGAGTTTGGATCTAGCTTGAAAATCATGTTCAAACTCGAGCCGAACTCAAGTTTAACTCGAGTTCGGCTCGTTAATAAATTATAATTGAATTAAACTTGAGCTCAAATTCGACTCGTTTTAAAACTTATTTATACCTTATCAAAATACTCAACTTTCTAAATATTTATTTCCAATAAAATAACTGTAACAAAAATATTTAAAACTAATATAAAAGTAAAAACATTCAATTAGTGAAAAAAATCCAATTATAAAATTGAGCATTAACTATATTACGAAGATATTAATTAATAAAAAAATATTTTTAAAAATTAAAATATTAGATTATATAATAAAGAAATATTAGATTATGTTATTTAGGAGTATATATATTTAAGTCAAATTGAATTACCAAAAAATTTATAAGAGTATTAAAATATATTTTTTAAAATGCCAAAAATAATAATAATAATAATAATAATAATAATAATAATAATAATTAAGCTGTTCACGAGTCTTAATTGAGCCGAGTTTAACTTTGATCAAATTCAGTTCGTTTATTCTTTAAGCTTTAAAATAAAGATCAAACTTGACTCATTTATAAAACGATCCGATCACAAACGAGCTTTTATCGGGTCGAACACCGAGCTGCTCGCAAACATAAAAAAAAAATTAGAATTAATCTAATAAGAGGGGTTTTGAGTTCCTTTTCTCTTTGTCTCTTTTTTTTCTTTTTTAACTTTATTACTTTATATTTTTGGTTATTGCTTTACAACGATAATAATATTATTAAATTAAATATAATTCTTCGTTTTTATTAAGAGAGAAATAAAATTCATTCAACTAGTGCAAGGCAAAACGGCATCGTATTGTAACTCAGAAGATGAATCGTCTACTGGTCGTCTGCTGGTGCGAGGTGTAAAATCTGATTCTCTTGGCTCTAACTCTAATCCTTCCATTATTCCCGCCCAACCCCAAAACCCCAGAACCTCATAAAAGAGTTTAATTATTTGATTATTACGGTTTTGTTTTTCTTTTGAAACGAAATTACAAATTATGGGTTCAGAAGATGATGAAATTGTAGAAATTGAAGAAGATATGGAGGGTGGCCATGTCGATACCGAAGATTACTTCTTCGATAGAATCGGCAAAGCCATTCCTATCCTCAATCACCAATCCAAATCTCAATCTCCCCTTTTCGATTTACAATCTCCTCCTTCTCGCACTCTCGCCGTTTCCGACCTCCACAGCCTCATCTTCCTTGCCTATCCTTTAGGGTTTTGTGTTGCTAGAACTAAGGATGTTATGGATGCCGCCTTGGATACTTCGACTTCGACTTCTGTGCAAGACTTGTGTATTGTGGATGTTCCTATTGGGAAAGTTCACATTCTCTCTCTCTCTACTGATTCTTCTACTCTTGCTGTTTCTATTGCTGCAGATGTTCATTTCTTCGCTATCGATTCTCTTCTCAATGAGGCAAGCCAATTTAAATTTTTATACTCTGTTGGTTTCTAGTAGAATAATTTATTATTTATTTGTCATTTCTCTATTCATTTGCATTTCTCTATTCATTTGCAGGAGCTTAACCCGTTTTTCTCTTGTTCACTGAGTGAATCAAGTGCTTTTGTCAAAGACATACAATGGAGAAGGAGATCAGAAACTTCTTATCTTGTTCTTTCAAATCATAGGAAGCTATATCATGCTGCTCTTGCTGCTCTTAAACAAGTAATGGATAATGTGGATGCTGGTATGCTTTTTTTTTTTTTTTCCTTTATATGTATAAAACATATATAATTTTCCAAATATATAATTTGGGATTGTTATTTTTGATAGTTGAATGGAGTTTAAAAGGAAAGTATATTGCTGTGGCTAGAGAGAATATTCTTCGCATTCTTTCATCTAAATTCAAGGAAAGGTTGCGGATATCCTTACCTTTCAAGTCATGGATTGGTGATTCTAATGACAACTGCAGTGTGAAAGGTATTTTCTATGGGTTTCACTTCCATTATTAATCATTTCTTTTTTTTTTTTTGAAAAAAAAAATTGTTATATACACACACATGGACTGAAAGAACTTTCCCCTTATCATTGCTGATTTCTTGTGCTTTGTCGTGGTGGCAAAGCAGGATGGTAGAACTTGTTCTTCAGATGATTGATAAATGGGCAACATAATCTTGTAAAACTGAAAATTAATGTGGAATGATTGAAAATTATTGCTGTATCGATCAAGGCTAGGGTTATTTTCTCTCTTGGTTGGCATTTGTACTTGTCTTGCTTTCTAAGGCGTTTTGGACGTTATTAGTGGAAATTGTTGTCAAATTATTGAAGTTGATTGCTTTTTTGCATTATTAGATTTAGAGCTTACTTGCCTGTTTGAATTTTTTTCAACTGCAGTTTGATCTATGGTAGAAATACTAAAATCAGATATATATTGTAATTGTACGAATCTCTTTTGGTGAATCAGTACATAGAGTTGCATAGTCTTGGTGAGTTTTTGTCACCCCACGAAAGGTGGTATTAAAAGGCACCAAGGAGGTTCCTACTTCAGTATACTGAGAGAATAATTTAGTAGATAAAAAAAATTGAAAAAAGAAGTTGCCTAATTCCCTCAATTGATCATCTTGACTTTTATGTCTTTATATTTACTGTAGGTAAATATTTTATTTTCTCTCTAGTCTGTTGGAAATATTTTTTGTTGTTAACTTTTGAAACTAAGATATTTTTTTAATAACTGCACCAGTGGATTCTATCAGGTGGGTACGTCCTGATAGCATTGTTGTAGGATGCTTTCAGCAAACTGCAGATGGCAGGGAGGAAAATTACCTTCTTCAAGTAATCAGAAGCAAAGATGGCAAAATTACTGATGTTAGTAAATTATTCCATGCACTAAGTGTCTAAGCTTGAATAATTTGATATTTATTTTTAACTCAAATAATTTGATTTTGTTTTTATCACAACCACATTTTCCATTTTGCTGTTTGTAGCTATTGTTATGGTGATTCGTGAAAGTGTTTGTGCACTTGTATGTTTTGAATTTTTAGTTCAATTATATAATTATCATAACATTGGTTTAAGTCCTTATGCATGCTTTTACTGACATCAATAACATTAATCGATTGAAGAACTTTTTAGTGATAGGTTATATGATGCCACAGTTAGTTTATACGCTTTTAAATCAGGACTGGACTTCTGAGCACAGTAGAAGTATAAAATGCATAAGGCTATGTAGAGTCTTGCACAGGAGCTATTTTTTTACTCTTGTTTAACCAAGTCAAGGTCATACGCTTTAGCAGGCTGAGTTGCATGTGTTATGAGACATGCGTCTTATAACTACACTAAAGAATTTAGGATGTTTTAGATGGGTTTATTTTACTTAGATTTGGTTAACTTAGCATATATTTGGATGACAATAAGGACTTTACTGGTTCATTGTGTTAAATAATGACATTGTGTCCTGCCATTAGTATAGGAATAGTAACTGTTGTTTCAAGCATATTTCACCTGTAAATTCATGTCATACTCTTTTCATAAATTAATGCATATGGATCATTTCTTTCTGTTATTCATGTGTACACAGCTATCTGATCTCAAAATTTCTTTAGTACATAATATACTTGGATTTGCCATCATATTGTAGTCAGGGAGTGTCTAATTCCTTGTTTCTTTCTCACCCTCCGCCTCCTCATTTTGCTGTTGTTTATGTTTTTTATTTTATTTTAGTGGGGATTTGTCTTAGACCTCATGTTCCTGATGAAGTACATGAACAATAAAGTAATTAGTTAATTGCCATTTATTTGTTTTCTTGCTAATTTTTGACCATTGATTTTGCGAAATCTCTCTTGCAGACTTCTTCCACGCCATTTGTGTTATCATTCTATGACTCATTTTATGGTCTCATTGATGACATTGTGCCCTATGGAAATGGACCTTACTTGTTCTTGAGCTATATAGAATCATGGTATGTTGTGATGATCCCAATTCTGTGAAGCTTTTCTGAATACTTGATATTTGTAAGTGATGATTTTTTTTAAGTAGTTAAACTGCTCATCTAAACTTCGGCTTAGTTTTTCAAATTTTAAGTGGCCATAAAATTTACATTGTCCCACCCTATTTGCATGATCCATGAAGTATAATTCAATTTGATTCCTTTAATTTATTTCAGATTGGTTGATTTTCTAATCAACTTCATAGGTTATATTTGGGATTAATAGAATTCAATAGAATTTTATTGTTTGATTCTATTTAGTTTTTGTTATTATGTTTGCCCTTACAATCAACATTGTGCCTTCCTTCATGAGAGGACACACCTTCCCCCACACGAATTGAATTCTACAGGCTAAATGGATTTTTTAGGACAAGAAATTTTTTAGGGTAGGATTTAATGCATTTTTTAGTGTCTCTTAATAGGTTGTACTTTTGTACATATTATCAGCACTTTGTTACAGTCCTGACTAGTGGATTGAGTTGAGGATCTGCTGGCAGCAGGTTGGTTGACTGGGAAATCAAGTAGAGACTTGTTCTTGGAGGACTTCCTCCCTCTCTGGCCTATTTTGAATGGAAAGATAACACACACACAATTTTCTAATAATAAGGGCTCATTAAGAGAGAACCCTTCGATCTCTTGAAACTGAGTTTTGTGAAGTTTAAACTTGATGATTTTCATTTCATCACAACACTTTAAATACACAAGCAAAAGAAATAACTACCCATTACACAAGAACTGAAATACTTAAAACTACCCATTAAAAGATAACCACCCACTATCCAAAACTATTAACTGCCAACAAGGATAAAGGAATTCAGTAACAACAATAACAAGAACTAGTAATTATGAGTTGCTGCTCCCCTCTTATTCCCATGTGTAAAACGTTTATACACTTGTCCAAAAGGAATTAGCTTTGTTGGTCCATTAATTTGCTGTGGACTTCTAACATCTCTTTCCCCCTCAAGAATGCGCTTGTCCTCAAGTGCAATGGTGGGATAATTGGCTTCCAAAGATGCAGCAGGTTCCCAAGAAGCTTCTGTAGGAGATAAGCCCACCCAATAAACTAAAAATTCAGTAGCCCCATGTCGAACTCGTGAATCCAAGATGGCTTGCGGAGTTGGACGAATTTCACCTTTATGAAGTGATGGAAGCAAAGGTTCCACACCCTCAAGGGAACCATGGAATTTTTTAAGATTGGAACATGGAAAACATGATGGAGTTTTGAAGAAGAAGATAAGTCTAACATGTAAGCTACAACTCCCACATTTCCAGTGACTTTGAAAGGGCCATAAAATTTGGGGGACAGCTTTCGATTGCGTTTGGCGTCCAAAGAAACTTGGCAATACGGATGCAACTTTAAGAGTACATAATCACTAATCTCAAAGTGAACTTCCCTATGACGGGAATCATAAGTTGCCTTCATAGAATTTTGTGCTTGAATTAGGCGAATCATGAAGGTCTCCTAACACCAAGGACTTGTTGCGAAGGGCATGATCAACAATATCCACCCGAGAAAGACCGGGACAATAATCTAGTAAACGTGGGGGAAGTCTGCCATAAACCACTTCAAAAGGAGTAACTTTCAATGATGAATGTAAACTTGTATTGTAACAATATTCAACCCATGAAATCCAATCAACCCATCGTTTTGGACGGTCACTAGTAAAACACCGCAAATACATCTCAATGTTTCGATTCACCACTTCGGCTTGGCCATATGTTTGGGGATGGTAAGCTGAATTGAAACATAGTTGGGTCCCACTTAATCGAAATAATTCAGTCCAAAACGAACTGGTGAATTGTAACGTCTCCGTCACTGACTATTGTTTATGGCAAGTCATGAAGTTTGAAGACATGATCAAAGAAAACTCTTGCCACTGTAGCTATAGAATAAGGATGAGCTAAAGGCAAAAAATGATCGTATTTGGAAAATGATCCACCACAACCAAAAAAACTGATTTACCAGAAGAAGGTAAGCCTTTGATAAAATCCATAGAGATATCAAACCAAACTTGAATAGGAACTGGCAAGGGCTGAAGCAAGCCTGCAGGTTGTAAGAGTTCAACCTTATGCTTTTGGCATACCGCACAAGAATGAACAAATTGTTGAACTTGCTTCTTCATTCCTGTCCAATAAAAGTCACTGGTTAATCGCTTAAGTGTCGTATGGTATCCTTCATGACCCTAGTTATGGACAGCAGATATTAAGGCATGATGGAGAGGGGAGGAAGGAGCCAAATAAACCTGATTTTTAATGAAGAGTAACCCATCCCCATAAGACCATGGACCAACTGCCACCCCTGATTGCAGTCAGTCTATAACTGCTGCAATTCTGGAGAATTCAAGATTTCTTCTCGAATGGTGTCATAAAATCAAAGTTGTGGCATAGTGATTGCTGCCAACAACCCAGAATTTGCATCCCACTGAGACAGAGCATCAACTACCAAATTCTCTTTCCTTGCTCGATACTCGACAGTAAAGACAAACCCCATCAACTTACTGAGCCATCGTTGACGTGGTGAAGTGACAATCCATTGTTCCAAGAGGAATTTTAGGCTGTAATGGTCCTTTTGAATGAGAAAGGAATGCCCCCACAAATAAGGTCGCCAATGACGTATTGCCTTGGCTAACCCAATTAATTCTTTCTCATATGCAAGCAAATTTTTATGACAGGCTGCTAGTTGACGACTGAAAAATGTAATTGGCTTGTCGTTTTGTTGTAGTACAACACCTATGCCTGTCTCAGAAGCATGACACTCCACAATAAATAATTTGTCAAAATCTGGAAGAGCAAGAGCTGGTGTCTGTGACATTGCCTGCTTAAGAGAATTAAAGGCTGCAATAGATTCATTTGTCCAAAAAAAAAGAATTTTTACGAAGCATTTAACGTCAAGGGAGCTGCAATCAGCCCATTATCTTTGACGAACTTCTCGTAATAGCCTGTCAGACCCAAAAATCCACGTAAAACCCTCACTATCTATGGTTGTGGCCACTCTAGCATGGCTGAAACCTTGCTTCTGTTTGCTAATACACCATGCTGTTAAATAATATGGTCTAGATAAGTGACTTGAGTTTGAGCAAATAGGCATTTGTACTTCTTCAGGAAAAGACAATGTTTTTGCAACAATTGAAAAACCACCCGTAGGTGATATATGTGCTCCGCCCAGTACGACTGTAAATTAAAATATCATAAAAAAATACCAATACAAACTTGCATAAATAAGAAGAGAAAACATTGTTCATAAGGGCCTGGAAAGTAGAAGGGGCATTGGTCAAACCAAACGGCATAACCAAAAATTCAAAATGCCTATGATGTGTACGAAAAGCTGTTTTTTTCTACATCAAGTTCATGCATTTTGACTTGGTGATATCCATATCGCAAGTCCAACTTGGTGAAAAATTTGGAACCATGTAATTCTTCAAGCAATTCATCAATAATAGGAATCGAAAATTTGTCTTTGACTGTATAAGCGTTTAATCCACACAAAACCTCCAAGAGTTATCAACCTTCTTAACCAACAATATTGGTGATGAGAACGGAGATTGACTAAGTCGAATTATCCCCTTGGCAAGCATATCTGCACACTGCTTTTCGATCTCATCTTTTTTACCATAGGCATATAGATAAGGCCACACAACTATTGGTTTTGTATCGGGGTCCAGTACGATTCTGTGATCACAAAAGCGAGGTGGTGGTAATCATTGAGGCTCCTCAAAAATAGGATTAAATTCTATCATAAGTTGGTTAAGTTCAGTATCCCTATCCCACTCCTTTAAAATAGCTGAACAAGAGGAATTTGGTTTGGACAAGGAATTCTTAACCCTAAATAATTCAACAAGGTGTCCCTGCACCGTAAATTTCATCCTCAAGGCAGCAAAATCCCATTGGATGGGGCCCAATGTGCTAAGCCAATTAACACCCAATACTGCCCCAAACCCACATAACGGTGAAACATACAAGTCTAAGTGAAATACATGCCTATTAATATGGATTGGCAGTGCACAAGATACTCTAGGTCTAAATATCTACTCCCCATTGGCTACTAATACCCGCATCTCCTTAGCCTCAAATTGTCGTTTAAATTGATTCACAAGAGCTTCGTCCACAAAACTTTGGGTATTGCTAGAATCAATCAATATGGGAAATGGTTTTCCTTGCACAGAGGCTTGGATTTGCATGGTTTGAGCACGCAACATACCCGTGATGGCATGAATTGAAATTTCAGGCTTGGCCGATTCCACAGCAGTTGATTCCACAACAAATGGATTTGCAAACTCTTCCTCAATGGACGAATCATCAATACCCTCCAGCCAAAATAATTTCTTACATTGATGGCCTATGGTATACTTTTCATCACAATTGAAACAGAGTCCCTTAGCCCTTCTATCCTCCATCTCCATTCTGCTGAGGCGTTTCACATATGGTGTATGAGCTGCACTAGACAAGGCAGACCGACGAGGATTCATAGAGTCAGGCTATCGTTTTTGACTTCAGAGTTCATATAATCGTGCTAACCCCATCGCAATTGTTAAATCACGAGGCTGGTGTATTTCCACCTCTACTGCTAGTGAATCTTGCAGGCAATTGATAAAAATTTCCACTTCTTGCTCTTGGGATAAAGAACTAGCTCTGGCAGCCAGCTATTCAAAATGGCATTGATAGTCAAGGACCGATCCCGTTTGCCTCAATTTTGACAATTCCCCCAATTTGCTTCTTTGAAGGGATGAACCAAAACGGACATTACCTCTCTGTTTAAATTTATCCCAAGTGTCGGATAATCCTTATGCAATTTCAGGAACCATATTTGTGCATCTCCCACCAAATGGATGGACAGTAATCCAATCTTCTCAACATTTGGAGTTCGTTGATGTCTGGAAAAATGCTCACATCGACTAAGCCACACCAACGGATCATCAATGCCATCATACCGCCGAAACTCCAGTTTGGAATAGCGTGGTATGTAATTTCCTCCACCTCCATGCTCTACTTCACCTTCTCTGCCTCCTGGCTCTACCTCCTCCACTCTCACTAATTGTTTTTTAGTACTATTTGCACTGCTTTCAGCTGTGTTTTTTCCATATTCTGTACCCCTTCTCAAGGCTGCTAGTTCTCGAGCTAAGTCTTCATATTGTGAAGACAAAGCTTGTTGTTTAGCCTCTTGAGCAAGTCTATCTCATTCCTATTCTGCCTTTTCTTGGGCCTTTTCCTCCGTGTACATGATCATAAATGCCACAAACTGTTGATGGAGACTCTCCATGTCTTCCTACTTTGATATCAGATTGTTATGGTCCCGACTAGTGGATCGAGTTGAGGATCTGCTGGTAGCAGGTTGGTTGATTGGGAAATCAAGTAGAGACTTGTTCTTGGAGGACTTCCTCCCTCTCTGGCCTATTTTGAAACACACACACAATTTTCTAATAATAAGGGCTCGTTAAGAGAGAACCCTTCAATCTCTTGAAACTGAGTTTTGTGAAGTTTAATTTTGATGATTTTCATTCCATCACAACACTTTAAATACACAAGCAAAAGAAATAACTACCCACTACACAAGAACTGAAATACTCAAAACTACCATTTAAAGGATAACCACCCACTATCCACAACTATTAATTACCAATAAGGATAAAGGAATTCAGTAATAACAATAACAAGAACTAGTAATTATGAGTTGCTGCTCCCCTCTTATTCCCATGTGTAAAACGTTTATAAACTTGTCCAAAAGGAATTAGCTTTGTTGGTCCATTAATTTGCTGTGAGCTTCTAACACACTTCTTTTACTAGTTATCATTTGGACTTGTTGTCCATCCTTCACTAGACAAAAACAAGTTGGAAACTTTTATATAAAAAAAACAATGAAGTTGCACGGTGATAATTTACAGTGTGATGAAAACTTGTTTTGGGTGTTTTTTTATGCTTCTTGAATTGATTTTGTTCTATTGGAAGAACATTTTAGCTCATTCTTTCTACTTTCTTCTTTTTTCACTTCCTCAAGAGATTATGACATGGACATGTAGATGCCTTTTCATTGTCTAAACCATTGAAGACAAAATAGGTTAAGCCAAATTGGCTAAGCAAAAACTAGTTAAGTATACTTTTGAGAGCACTTCTTGTACTGGGATCTGGTTAATACTTAAGAATGTTCTTTTAATAATAATTAATGTGACATTAACAATCAAAATTTTACTCTGTGAACTTGAGTTGGACAACCTATGTTACTTGGATTTATGGATAATTGTTTGAAATTTTTCAAGATTTTCCCGCTGATTAGAAATGTTAAATTGCCATACAGGTGTTCTTTTAGAGTCGAAGAATCTATGACACATTTCTTAATTTGTATTTTTACCCACGTAAATTGTGGATTGGTAATTCAGAATTTGATAAATTGCTTATAATTCTACATTTGTTCTTATGTTTTGACTGTTAGCTTTATCTCTTTCCCAATTTTCAGTTAGCTTTATAGTTACCGTAGTTAACAACATTCCTTTTTCTATATTTAATTGCAGTGGGCTTGCAATTACAGCAAACAGGAAGAATACAGATCAGCACATTCAGTTACTTCATTGGTCAGTAGAAGATGACACGAGTGAAACTACAATTATTGATATTGATCGAGATACTTGGCTCCCAAGGATTGAACTGCAAGGTGCTTAAACTTGTATTCTAGCTTAGGTTTGGAGGTTCTCATAGATAGCTCAAGTGATTGATTACTTTTTGTTAATGCTGTTCATTAAAGGGTCCAAAATAATCATCATCAATTTTTAGTAAGATGCTGAGTTCACTTTTGATGTCCACACTCTACACAACAGATGAAACAAAGACAGCTAGTTTGTCTATGGATCAGTGGGAACATCCAAATTTCCCTATAATTTGCTAAAAACATAGTTGATCAATCCCACATTGTGACAAATACTGAGAGTTAACATATATCTTCAAGTTGCTTAAACTTGTACCTGGACTTAGTGGGTGGCACAGGTCGATCAGGTAATTGGTTTGTTTTGTCAGTGTGATATAAAATGGGCTAACCATCAGGTGAATGGGATGTCATATTTTGTAAAAACTTCCTTATAATCCACTGTGTAGCTGATGAATCATGCACGATGACAACACACAGAGTTAACTTATATCTTCGAGGTGCTTTAACTTGTATCCTGGACTTAGCGGTTGGCATAGATCAGGTGATTGGTTTGTTTCTGTCATAGTATATGTGAAATGGACAAACAATGTATAAAATAAGATATTATGTTTTATAATTGCCTCAATATCCAATATTATCCTGTTTTAGCAACTTACAATTGCGTCTGCTTGCCTTGTTGGTCTTTGAGTTAACATTTTTGTTCAATGATTGCGCTTAGTTGTGAACCTATTGCTTAAAAGATGCATATTATTTCAGGTAATGGCGATGATAACTTGATCATGGGGCTTGGTGTTGATAAGCTTTCCCTCTATGGAAAAGTAAAAGTTGAAGTTGGGCTTGAACACAGAGAACTTTCACCATTTTGTGTTCTTTTCTGTGTTACTCTCGAGGGAAAGCTTGTAATGTTCTATGTTGCAAGGTAATTTTTTATAATCTTATTTGATTCTTTATTTAAATATAATGTGATGTTATATTGCTCAAGTAGGTATATAAGTTAATTTTCTGTTCTGCTGACGACCTGTGTATTGTTTTTATTTTATCATTCCTGTATGCCATATATACATGTATTAGATATTGAATTGATTTTTATTGTAGTGCCACAGGATCTACTGATCAACCTGAGGCTGATTCTAGTCTTCATGATGAAGAAGAGGATTCTTTTTCAGATGTACCTTCAGGATTTGTTCAGTCAAATCTTACTTCTGGACTGGAGGAACAAACATTGGAACAGGTAGGTTTGGGTCAACTGAGCAAAAGGGAACCAAATATTAATAAAGTTGGTGAAATTCCTACAAAGAAAGACCTCATGCCTTCTGGGAAGAGTGAGAATTCAATGCCTTTACTTGTTACAGAGCAAATATCCCATAAAGATACTATTAGTAAAGGGCTGGAAGTGGAATCTCTGCTAAACTCTAAGCCTTCTGTAGCTGATGATCAAGAAAAGGTTCTGACAAAGCTGCACCAAGCCGTAGATGCTAAACAAGTACAGATTTTTGGGAAGCAAACCCCCAATTTGGGGCAGCAAAGTGTCAAATTTGGGCAGTCATCCATGAAGAATTCAGCCCTAGAGGGTCCTAGTTATTTTGCTAAGCATCCCACCAAAGCAGAAACTCAAAAAATTACTGAATTCAGATCTGGTCCTGCTTTTTCAGAGACAGTTCATATAAGTAATGCCAGCCAACCAACTGGTAAGGATTTACAAAGAAGTATTGACCTGCCTAAAGATTCACCAGTTGCTATTAGTTCAACTGGTTTACAAGGTGCCCCATCTCAGTCATGGTCAGGTGGAAAGGTCGTATTTTCAGGGGGCTCTGAAACCATACCTCCATTTTTACCTTTTACTATAATTCAAGGAAATAAATCTGATAAAACTGGGGTTGTTGTTGATGCTGGAAAACCTTTTCAGCTGAAGGATACTATTATCGAGTCTCCTTCAACCAACTTTTCTGTTAGAGAAACCCAGATTATGGTACAGAAAGCTACAATGAGGTCAGAGACAATTGATTCATTGCCTTCCATTCGTAACTCACATTTACCATCTCAAGAAACTTTTGCTTTGGGAAGGTCTGCCAACCAGAGACCTTATTCTTCAAAGGATGCCCATAAAGCTCCCTCCTTTTCGAATTCTGAGCCACACATAACAAGACAATTTGGCAATGTATGTATAACTTTGTCATTTGCACTTTTACAATTCTCTATGCTATTTTGATACACTGATCTGAATCTGGAATCTTTGTATTTGCATATTTTATATTTCAATTTTCATCTTTGTGTTTGAGAGCTAGCATTATGAGGTATCCATGAAGATTTATTAGTTTAATTGCTGCCCTGTATATAACTAAGCGATTGGAATAGCTTGAATGTTTCACAAGCATTTACCCATTTTGAAATGCAAGCATCATTCATAACTATTAAAGTTCATGGGCTTGTACATACGTAGGTTTATAAGTGGGCAAGTGTTGGAACCCACTTGCACAAAACCAATTGGCTTGTGCTAGGTCCAACACCTACTCACTTATACGTCCTTTATATATTTTGTAATTATTCGATGTGGGATACTTGTCCCAACACATCCCTTCAAATGCAACCGGACTTAGCCCGTGGCCCAATATCAACAACCCGGTTGACACTTGCTCACAAATGGACCGGCTGGCATCTCTTTTTCAGCTTTGGTCCGGACTAGCATCATCATTTGTCCAACAACGGGGGCTTGAACATGGGTCCTAGGATTCAGTCCGTTTTGGCATGAAGCTCTGATACCATATTAAAGTTCATGGGCTCATACACACGTGGGTTTATAAGTGGGTAAGTGTTGAAATCCACTTGTACAAAACCAATTGGCTTGTGTTATGTTCAACACCCACTCACTTATAAGTCCTTTATATATTTTGTTATTATTCGATATGTGAGATACTTTTCCCAACAATAACCTATTAGTAGAAGATTCTATTGCTTAAGGTTTGTTTGATGTTTTTGTTTAGAAAAACACCAATGTGTTGATTATAGGTAGAGGTGGTAAACGGGTTGCGGGTGGGTCAGATTATGCATCGGGTTGTCCAAATTCAGGTGAATTTTGTGGGTTGGGGGTTGGGTAGTGGTATATTTTATTAATTTTTAAAAAACAACTGAAAGTTTTCAAACAAAAAATGCTTTATTAATTTATTTGGGTCAAATGGGTTATGCTCCGGTCGGGTCAACAAGTTGACCTCAAATGGGTTCAGGTCATTTCAGGGTTGAGTTGGGGGTCGGGTTTATGTTGGTGGGTTTGGGTTGAATTTCCAGGTCAGGTTAAAATTTGCCTCCTCTAATTAGAGGCCATTAAAAATGGTTTTAAGATAAATTTTACGTGTTTATTTGTGTCATAAAACTTCTCAAACAGCTAAACAACATATTCAAACTGCTTTTTGTATATCTAAAAGGGTGCTTTTCGAAAAAGCAATTTCCAACCTCAATGCTAAACAAACTGTTAGGCATCAGCAATATTCTTGTTGTTGGTTAATTATATGCTTCTCTGGTGCTACTTCTTGCTTCCATGAGTCTTGCCATGCTTGTGTGCCTCTGTGTATGTGCATTTTGAATTATCTTAAGAAAATTAGATGGCTTATTTCATATTTTCTTGATTCATTATTGCTTGTCTCTATGCCTTTTACTTTCCTTTTAAAGAGCAAAGTTTTTGAACTCCAGATTAAAGAGATGGCCAAAGAATTGGATATGCTTCTGGAATTTATTGTAGAACCAGGTGGCTTTAGGGATGCCTGCACTGTTTCCCACAGGAGTTCAGTTGAAGCTTTGGAGGAGGGCATGCAAACTCTTTCTGGAAAATGCAGAATGTGGAAGGTAATATTTCATATATTTTTATCACTGGTTCACTAGTTTTGATCTCTTATATAGTTTCTCATTTTCTGTTATTAGATGTATCTGCGAATTGTTTTACATACTATCAGTTGTTTTCTCCATAATACATCCCTGGTTAGCTGGAATCGTAGGTTGCTTATAAAATTAAACTGTTTTTTAATAAGAGGGAATTTTTTGTAAACAAAGAAAAAAATAAGTGTACATCATGGAGGATGAGGAACCCTTCTACATAACTCAAAATACAACTACAAATGTGAGTGATAAAACACAATCTAAAATTGTAATGCCCTCCAAACAAGTTGGATTGCATTCAATTCAATGACATCTCTCTAAAAGCTTGGAAAGCATAAGTCTATATTAGAAGCCAAAAACACCACCTTGCCCCATTACAAATTAAAGGAAATATTCTGATTTTTGAAGATGCACAACAATTTTCTCCATAGACTTATGTGCATATCTCAACATATTTTGAATTTGTTATGATTGTTTCACATTTTTTTGTCATTTGTTGTTGGATTTTAAACACTGGTTGTTGTCATACACATACTAATTTTTGAATTTGTTATGAATGCCTAATTTTTATTACATACTAATTTTTGAATTTGTTATGAATGCCTAATTTTTATTTTGAATTTTCTATCATTTTTTGGCGCCTGACCTCTCTCAGGTGGCTGCCTATACCTTGCTCCTTACAACTAGGCTTCAACACCCTTTGCTTCTTAATAATTATGTTTTGGGACTTCGGCTTGTCTTTTTAGCGAGTCTCAAACTGTGTGATCTAGAAACCTTGACAATGTAAAATCTAGTAACTAGTCCGAAGTCGAGTAATTGTAATATATCTTTGCATGGTAATATGATAAAGATCTACACGTTTGTGCATGTGTTTGCATGTGCAATATGCATATTGAAGTGCATGGAAAAGCACTAGTGGCATGAACATCCAAGTTTGCTTAGTAGAAGATGCTAGACTGAGAATAATAGTTACAAGTGAACTACTGTTATGCAAATGAAGCTGCAGCTTTTAGAAAAGATAATAACTGAAATCATTTTACTTCCCAACCATTATACAGCTATCTCTTACTAATACTTCCTACAATACTTGAATGTAGGGCCAACCAATAAGCCCAAGTCTAATTTGAAAAATTACTAAAAGGTCCTGATCTTCAATGGTGACTGCAATTTAGTCAAAGATTTTCAAAAATCAATTATTTACCCTAAGGCCTGAGGTTTGATGAAATTAGCTCTTTTTATGCATATTCAAGTCAACTCTTTCTTTGATGAAATCATCATTTTGGTAAAAAAAAAAAACTTGTGGCTAAATCTTGCTAAGAAAAGGGTCTGCAGTTGATATTGATTTTGTCAAAAGCGTATCATTGGGCCAAAGTACTGATGTTTGTTTCAATTGGTTGGATTGGGAAAAGTCTTTGATAAAATTGTAGCAAGTACTAAACCCTGACCACTTTCTTATGAATTATGATTTTCCCAATTTAGTTATTTTTATTCCTAGAGAAGCATCTGATGCAATCATATCAACTTAATTTGATATACTCAAATGATCAGACTCGGAGTAAAGCAGGGTTTTAAATAACAGAATCAAAAACAGTAATGGAAACGGTAATGCTATTGCATATTCAGTCTGAATTGGAATGTCTTGTTCCGAATTGGCAAAATCACTCAAATCAACAATAAACAAGAATTCAATAAAATACAAGTTAAACAAAAGAAAAGAATTTAATAAAATATGCAAGATATTAAGTTAATAATTAGAAGAATCATGAGAAATGGTTGTTTCTCATGTTTCATCCACCATTTCTTGGCGATTGGCGAATCACTCGTAGAGAAAACATAACAGTGGGATGAAATTCCATTATGAAATAGCCGAAACGTTATGAAACAACTGTTATTTAAAACCATGGAGTAAAACCCAGATACTTTTGCAATTTGCATTAGAGTCTGAATTCTCTTTATCACAATTGAAGAAAAGCTTGTCTGCGGCTTCAGAGTAAATTCATCGAATGAAGCTGATGTTATCATTACATCAAAAGTGTTAGCACAAACCCACAGATTACACACACACACACACACAGTAGAAGAAAATGAGAGAAAATGAACACACAGAATTTTATATGGTTCGGCAAGTATGCCTACGGCCACAGATAGCTGCCTACAATTTTCATTATTGAAAGGAGAGTATTACAGCTCTGTTTTTTGCTTACGCTCTGTTCTCACAAAACTCCTCCCCTTTACTGAGGTCCCTTAGTCAACAGTAATTTTTCTCCAACACAATATGGTATTCTGTTGTTCCCACTGTATTTATCATTGACTAGTGTTTCTCATGTTTATCTGGGATATTCAACATTTGCAGCAAACTTGTGGTCATGTTTTTTATCAGTAGTCTTACATATTATTGTTTACTATCAGGATGGTATATCTTTGTGGAGCATTGATGTTTATGTTTCTCATCCTTGTTTAGATGTTAACCATTTCATATTGCTTGTGTAATTTCTGTTGGAATCTTGATTTGCAGAGCATGATGGATGAACAGCTTGGAGGGATCCAGAATTTTCTAGATAAAACTGTACAAGGTATTCTTCAATTTGTAAATGTATATCGTTATGAATGGTACATTCTTTTTCTGTGAATTCAAGCTCTTGAAAATAATCAGATTTGCAATATCTTTAATCTAGAGAAGTGTGGGAGTCCTGTTGATATAAGAATCATTCAAATATATCATAACGTAAGAAGTTCGACAATTCTTATGTAAATTTTTTCAGAATAGTGAAGAAGTTGGTGTAATGAATCTCATATATGCTTATAACTGTCCTAGTATCAAGCCCTGGAAGGTTTAATTTACTTTGTTACAGGAACCTTGATAGTTTAGCGGGTTTAGGTCATGTCCTTGTTATGGGAAATTGACTAAGACTTCAGGTTGATCATTAGTTATTTAGGTTATTGATAGCTACTGTTCATTTGATATCAGCATCTCACTAGTTGAATTTGGTTGTATTAGTCTGTCTCAAATTGTAATTTTATGATTTGAAGTTTTTCAATAATGTTTTCATTTGCCAAATTTATTGTTCCTCTGGCTTTCAGTTTTGGCAAGGAAAATATACTTGGAAGGTATAGTTAAGCAAGCCTCTGATAGCCGTTATTGGGAACTCTGGAATCGCCAAAAGTTGAGTTCTGAACTTGAGCTGAAGAGGCGCCATATATTAAAATTAAATCAGGTTGATCATTAGTTTCTTTTAACATGAGAGATCAGTCCAATTTGAATTTGACATTCATTTAACTGCTATATCTCTTTTTTCCTATTGAAGGTTTTGACCAATCAGTTAATTGAATTAGAGAGGCACTTCAATACCCTTGAACTCCATAAGTTCAGTGAAAATGGTGGAGTTCATACAGGTCGGAGAGTTTTTCAAAGTAGATATGGGTCTTCAAGGTATAATAAATATTAGAGTTATTTCTTATCTCCTGTCAATCTTTGGTTATGAGATAGTACCAATTCAGAAAAGAAGAAAAAATACCAATTCATAAATTGGTACAAGTTCAAAAATAATACTATTTAGGTGGTTAATTTTTTCCAAAATATGTAAACGTAATTTTACAGTTGTTTGAACTGCAATCAAGTGGAAGCACAAGGGATTCAGTTTTATTGTGAACACTGGCAAGTCAAAATTTCTAACTTTTTGAAAAATGTTCAATCCGCAGGCAAACTCAGTCCTTGCATAGTTTACATAACACAACAAATTCACAGCTAGCAGCTGCCGAACAACTTTTAGAATGTCTCTCAAAACAAATGGCTGTACTGAGTATAGAATCACCCGTAAAACCAAGGAATGTAAAGAAGGAACTATTTGAAACAATTGGGATCCCTTATGAGTCGTCTTTTAGCTCTCCTGATGCAACAAAAGTTGGTGATTCCTCTTCACTGAAGAAACATTTCCTTTCTTCGGGTTCTGCTGCTAATAAATATCAGTCCAGAAGACGTCAATCAAGTGCTATGAAGAGTGCTGATTCAGAAACTGCAAGGAGAAGAAGAGACTCGTTGGATCAGGCAAGTTTGTTTTAAATTGCTTCTGATTTTGGTTGCTTTTTAGATTTTCAATTTCTATTGGTAATTAATAGTCAGTCCTTTGTTCATACTTGTTTGCAAAAAATGTTCGCTGTGTTGGATGCTAAGTTTTACGCTAAAGTTATAGAATGAACATGCTAGACTTAACAAAGTAATTTCACTGTTTGTTGTTTAAGTAGTGTTTAGGTGGATTATTCTGCGATGTTTATTATATGCTAAATTCGGCGTTAGACATGAGTTTCTACTTTACAAAATAAAATCGGCCTGCAAGATTTAGCTTTGATGTTAATTAGTTCTTTAATATGGTATTTAGGTCTCATTGACCAGGTCCAAGTCGTTCAAAGTTTGAATCCTTGGCATCCTTATTCTTATATTTCAAATGTCAGAATTAGTCCATGATTATCCTAGTTGGATTTTGCTTGAGAAAGCATGTTGAAGAATAAAGCTATGAACCTGCAAGTTTAAGCTTTCAGGTTAACTGGATCTTTAATAACCAGGCTTGGCCCATTTTTGTGGCATGCAGCTTTAACTTTATAACATAATTTAGCAAAGATCATAATAAAGGCCAGTCATTGCGTTGACTATGTTAGAAGTACATGAAAAACATTTTATGCCATTTTTTTCCTGTTGTGATTATTTTTATTTTTGAAGACAAGATGTTGCCACAATGGGATTACAGTTTTGTCATGAATGAGAGAAACTACTTAGTGTTGTAGGATGATGCTACTTTTCTGCTAACATTTCTCTCTATAAGCATTTCTTGATTTTTACAAAAGATGACAAGTGACAACATTTGATAACTTAGATGACTTAGATGACTATGTATCTTATGAAATCAGAGGAGTGATTTTAGCTTATCATCTTTCTGAAATCATAGAATGTCTAATCAGGATTCATGTGATTTAATTGTCTTGTTTTATGTGATAAACCTATACAAGACATTTTCTTGATGTATAATATCACATAAATTCTCCAAGTCATCTAACGTCATTGATTATTATCCTTTTTTTGCACTATTTGAATTATGTTTGTGCAGCCTAATCTCATACATTATATTGATATTTATGGGAAAAAATATATAAATGGTGTCTAAACTTTTTAATTTTTGTTATTTTGATGTTTGAACTTGTTTTTTGTTCAATTAAGTGTCTGAACTGATAATTTTTTTAACATTTTAGTGTCTATAACCGGCTTTACAAGTTAAAGTACTTATATTACTCATTTTATATGCTAAAATGATTTAAATACCCTTATTTCTCATCACTTAATTTATGTTTCTCTTTTTTTTTTCCCTCTCTTTATTCTTTATTGTATTTTTTCAAATACTTTATTTTTTTTAAAATTTATTTGATGATTATAGAAAAAATAGAAATGAATTCAATTTAATGATTGAATTTTTATTTTATTTTTAAAAAATGGAGAGAAAAATAGTATTAATTTTTTTAAATGAGAAAAAATAATTATAAAAATTTTAATTTATATATTTGTTTATTAGAAATAAAATATAAATTAAAAAAAATAACGACGAAAAATGAAGAAATAAGAGAAAATGAAAAAGAAAAAAGAAAAAAAAAACGTTTTAAAAAGAGGATATTTAAGTAAATTTACTGTTTAAAATTAGGTATATAATCATTTTAACCTGTAAAACCTGCTAGAGACACCATATTATATAAAAATTAGTAAGTTCGAACACTTAATTGAACAAAAATAAGTTCAAACACCAAAACAACAAAAATTAAAAAGTTTGAACACTATTGATGCAATTTTTCCATATGTATGAGAATAATATGTATAAACGCTGGAGGCTGGAGGACATATGAGTAATATCTCTACCATATATCTATCCACTTGGTTGATATTATAGCACTACTTTTTTAGATTTTTTCCCTCATAACTGTTTATTTTCTTATCATGCCAAACAGTTGGATTTTGGAAGGGTAGAAAGCCTTATAAACACAGAGACAGGTTCTGTGATTGAAACTTCGAGGGGCTGTATTTTTCATTGATTTCTTTAGTACAAATATATAGATCTAATTGCAGCTTTTTGAGTACAAAAGTGGATTTAAACAATGCCTATTCATGCTAGACTTTACCCCATAACTAAGCCGTGCTTAATTTACTTAAACACTTGTGTTGTCAGTCAGATTAAACCCATACTGCTACCTAACCCCACTAACTTGTTTACTGGAACAACAAGCTTACAACAACAAACACAAAATTAAATTTCATATTTCCATCGAAAGATACATCACAAAAATCTCACTCTCCAACTCTCCTTGAGATTTTTGTTGGAGACTTCAATTTGCCCGCTTTAGTTAAAATTTCAGCAATCCTGCTTCTTAGAATTTCAATAATCAAGCATGATTTTCCTTAACTTTTCACCAAATCCTGCTGCCAAACTTTGATGCCTGAAATTCTTCACATATTTTTTGATTCAAACACAGAAAAATTACTTTTTTCTTAGGAATTTGGTCTCAAGAGCCTGTGAATGGAGAGGGAAATCATTTTTGAACTAAAAACAACCGAATATTGTTTCTAAACTTCCCTCGAAATTTTCAGGAACCATAAAACCTGAACTTGTATCCTCAAAACTTAGTTTTGATTTCTTCTTCACTTGTCTCTTTTTTATTCATCATTCACAACATTCTCATTCACTTCAGAACACTAACTTTCGTTGGTAGAATCAAAGTTCAAAGAACATCTCCTCCTTTGAAAGCATCCCAGGATTTCTTCAAATTCTTTTCTTCAAGTTCTTTCGCTGCTTCATGTTGAACAGAAAAAAGAACTTACAACAGATGATTCATGGTCATTCTCAACAAATTTCAACAAATGTTTAGCAGTTTTTGGAATGTAAAGGTCCCTTGACAATTATTTCAGTTTATGGACATGTTGATCCCTTAACAGATTGTGCTTTAACTTACCCAAAAACTAACTTCTCACCCTAAAATGGGTGGAATTTTCACAAAGAGACAAACTTTATGAAGCCATACTTCATCTTGAACCAAAAATATGGAAATCTAACCACTTGTGAGATTGGGAAGGAAGAGAGACAACAAACCAAGAACTAAAAACAGAAAAGAAAGAGCTGAAAATCTGGTGGCTGGAGCATTTTTTGTCTTTTTCTTTATTTTCAACAAAAAACAATTTCCTTTCTCACAACACTTTTTTCTTTCACCCACAAGCCCTTGAAGATAATCTAAAACTCTAATACCATGTTGGATTTTGGAAGGTTAGAAAGCTTATACACAGACAGTTTCTGTAATTGAACTTTCAAAGGGCTGTATAATTCATTGATTTCTTTAGTACATATAAATGTATTTGATTGCAGGTACTTTGAGTACAAAAGTGGACTTAAAACATGCCTAATCATGCTAGACTTTACCCCATAACTAAGTCATGCTTAATTTACTTAAACACTCAAGTTGTCAGTAAGATTAAGCCCATAATGCTGTCATTTGGATTGAATGACCCTCAATGTGAGAGTTCCTCTCATTATATAGAAATCTTAGAGATTTACAAGGCTGATTTTCAGCCAACATATCAACTAAATCTAGGCTAATTTCTAGTAATTAGATCTATCTAAATAAGGA
>CATKHJ010338699.1:0-11635 GCA_949750685.1 Vernicia montana | reverse complement strand
GGAATAAAAATAAAAGAACAATGTAGAATACATCAAGTAATCCATTAATGACAAATTGATAACCTCTACTTTGATCCTCTAGTCTTGATTCACAATGTCAGTTGTTTTGATTTCCACGTCCAATCCTTCATCAAATTAAATCTCTCTTATCAAATTAAATCAGAATCACCTTACAGATAAGATAATTTTAATGAGAAGGTAACTGTGAACCCTCAATTTTGCATCCTCATGATTCTGCTACAGCTTGACACTTGCTAAATTTAGTGCAATACACAGAGCCGGTACGACGGTCCCGCTAATCGGTTAGCAGGCAAGGGTCAAGGGAGCAGCGTCCTTGAAATGGTAAACGATTTAAATTTTCCAACACTGACCGACATCACTTTTCCAATCCTGACTGGACTTTCTGTACCATATAGCACTTTTCTTAAACTAATCAAATTTTTTTCAAAACTGACTGCCAAACTGTCCAATAATTAATTTCGGATCCACCGACACTGATCGGTAATTTTTTAGAATCCCGGAAGCGTCGAAAACTGACCCGAAAGTCCTGAAAACTGACCTGGAGGACCAAAACCCGACAACCATTCTCGCCACGTCAGTAGCCACCAAGCCATAAGGTGGCGCCACTAAGCCCTTCGGTGGCACAGCCGGAGAGCCCAAAATCGCCCCCAGGTCCCCCGGCGGCACCGCCACCTTGCCTCATTTTTTATGCTCGTACTAACGTCCTCTCCTGCCACGTCAGCTGCTACTAGAGGCTGTAGCGAAGCCGCCCAAGGCTTTAGCGGTGTCGTCGGACAGTCCGGTGGCACCACCAAACTGTCTGGTGGTTGGTCCCCCCTTCTGCCTTGAAATTTTCATTTTTTCCCCCTCTAGCTTATTTTTTAGCCCCAAACAGCCCTACCCTTTTTGGTCTTTTCACCCCACCTCACTCACTTCACCTATAAATACCCCTTCTCATCTACCATTTCAAACACACCAAGAGTTTGTATTGAATTTTCTACTACTACTCTCTCTCTCTCTATAATTAATCTCATACTTATTATAGTTAATTAATTAAACTCTCTTTGATTTTAATTAATTAATTCTCATTTAGACTCCACTCAATTTGATTAATTAATCACTTTAATTAATTAATCATTTTAATTAATTAAGAATTGGGTAATCAAGTAATCCACCCCTCAAATTAATCTCTTTGAAGGTTAATTTAATCCAATCCACTCCTCCAAAACGGAACTCCGATCCTGCAAAACCATCCATCTATCACATATACCCAAAAAAAAAGGTATAATCCCTTACCCTCACTCAAACTCAAATCAAATCAATCCAATCAGTCTGATCAATCCCTAAACCCCTCCACTTCACCGTAGAATGAACTACGTGGATTTTGATCCCCTATTCAATAGGGTACGTAGGCATGCTTGGAATATGAATCCAAGTCTCAAATCTAAATCCCAATTAATCCCTTTCCTCTTTTATTTTAAATGTCAATTTATGCTTTCTTGTAAATTTTAATTAATGCAATTAGTTAATTATTTTGGAGTTAAAGAGTGATTTTTGGTTCTCCTAGAATCCATAAGGACTAGAGAGAACATTCTCCTTATCTTGTGGATGTTTTTGATTACTTGCTCTTTACTTTTTCTATGCATTCATAATTATACCATGTTCATGCATTATAATCGTCATTAATACTTGTCACTCATGAAATTAATTTTCAAGTCAAATCAAACTTAGGAGCCAAATTTAGATTATTTTAAAATTAAAAACCTAGTCCCCGAGTTCAACTTAGTTCGAAGGCTAGTGACTTTATCCTTGGGTAAATTAATCAAAGATTAATGAATTGGAGTTAATTTGGGTTTTTCCTTAATTTTCCCATTTAAAACAAATTAGGGTGGCGACTCCCGAATTATTTTCAAAAATCAAATCAATTTTTTGAGGCGATAGCAGCTTCTAATCGTGAGCATCGAAACTCGTACCTAAACTCCATTAAAAATCGCTCGCCTTTCCTTAAGGTAATCTCGAGCAAGCCCTCACAGAAAGCAGTGCAGGATCACATCCATCTGTGGCCAGAAATTTGGTCGCGACAACAATATTTGGTCAGTAAAAGAATTCCATCACAATCTAATGTTGTATGTCCTCTATGTTTGTCTAAACTAGAAGAAGTAAACCACCTCTTGTTATCATATAGCAAAGTCTGGTGGGGAATGTACTGGTGTTGTCCATCCAATATTAATGACTTATTTTATCAATGAAATTTTTTCATTACTAGCAAATATCAAAAAAGAGTTTGGTTCTTTCTTTCTTCTCTATTCTACGGTCCGCGTGGCTTGAACGCAACTTAGTACTCTTCAACAATGGTATCTTCAATGGTGAAAAACTTTTTGGTTTGATTTTGACCAGCCTAACTTTCTAGCTCAAAGATAAAGACCCTACTTTCCTATTCAGTTCTCATAGCTCATTGATTCAGCCGAAACAATTAAATCATAGAGAAACTTAACTAAGGCTTGCAAGTCTTTCGAATGGGAAGCACAATCAGGTCAATTCTTAAATTGGTATGTAGATAGCTCAGCACTTGGTAAACCTGGACTAGCAGGGATTAAGGGTGTCCTTAGAAACAGTAGTGGAGATTTCTTATATGTCCTCTCTTGTCCTTCTAGCACCTTGGACTACAATGAAATTGAAATCAGAGCAATTCTAAAAGCAATCGAAATTTCAAGGAAGTTCATAGGAAGGATGATTTTATCACCTGGCTTTAACTTCACCAAATTCAGCAATCCTTCATTGTTTTCAAGCCTAAGTTTACAACTCAAGTTTTTTTGTTTTTTCTATTGTGTATGTTTCCATTTTGTTGTGCTGATAACGAAACAATTTGGCTTCCTAAACTACCCAGCAGTTGTAATTTTGACACCTTAATTAATATTAATGAACCTCTTTTTCTATAAAAAAAAAAAATAAGTGAATTTAGATGTTTTGGATCAAATTTATATATTGGGTGAAAAATTACCAATTCTGCTATTTTTTACTAGATTATAGATGTGTTAATTACTATTTCGTGCAACTCATACTATAAATTGGGCAATATTGATGTCTTAATTTAAAATATCCCATAGGACACACTAACCATTTGAGTAATGTTGGGAGATATGAACTCTTTCCTGCAGGATCATAATGACTAACGATTCTTAATTTCAATCCACATGACTTGTCTGAAATAGTAGAGTCAATATTTAAACATCACATAATGAATTACTTTTTGAAAGGATCAAATATGAATTAAATAGGTAAATGGATATATCTTTATTTAAAGTACATGTAATACCCCAAACCTAAGCTAGAGGTGTGTGAAAGTATGGTATACAAATGGAGGTAGGAAACCTTATGCCCAATGGACATGGTAAGGACTTACTTGATTAGGCAATGTGAATTTGATTGAGTATGAGAATGGGGAATTGTGATATTAACTTAATGTAATGAGGTAAAAGGTTGGAATTAGGAATGTATATGATTTGCAGGTTGAGATCTTGAGAACTGTTATAATGTTGATGATTAGTTGTATGATACCACTAAGGACTTGATAGTAGGTATGGTTTCTACGGGTGGTTATTGCCCTTATGGCTATCCATGTCCTAGGATTGTTATGGCTGAGAAGTTGGCTCATAACAGAATTTGTATTAGAGCAAAGAATAGGAGTTATAGAAATCAGAGCATAGGATTAAGTATGAATATATGACTCATAGGATTATACTATATGATTCATAGGATATGTGAACACTAAGGAACATAAGATTGTTCTTTCTCGTCAATTGAAGTTATCCTTTAATTTAGATCCACGTTATTCGCATATGCTAAATCTTCTTTGATATATGTGTTTATTTTACAAATGTTTCTCAGAAGAGGGCATCATTTATGAAGAGGGTATCATTTATGAGTATAAGTATGAGTCATAAGGATTAAGAGGATAAAATTAGTTTGATAAGAACTTAGGCACATGAGATACCTAGTTTGAGTATAAGAAAATTCGAGAACAAATTTTATTAAGGGAGGAGAATATAATACCCCAAACCTAAGCTGGAGGTGTGTGAGAGTATGGTATGCAAATGGAGGTAGGAAACCTTAAAAGTCTAAAACCCTAGATCTATGCTAAATGGACATGGTAAGGACTTGATTAGGCAATATGTGTTGAGTGATATGAGCAAGTTTAGAGTAGAATTGAAGAGTATGAATTAGATACATCAAGGAGCATGAGCATAAGGTATATAAAGGGATTAAGAGTTCAAAAGAGTTATAAGTGAATACTTTTATAATCATTAGGAGAGTGTTAAAGAAAGACATAATGAATTGCAAGTGTGATGGTATTAGGAAGGTTGAAAGTATGTAGTATGAGTTAAGTGATTTGGAGTATGCCTAGAATAGAGTCAAGTATGTGAATCAAATGTATTAATATGTTTGAGTAAATGAATTATAAAGGAGCATTCGAAATCCTAAGTGACTTAATTGAGTGATTCCTAGCCTAAGATGATGTTTTGACAAAAGCTTGAGGTGCTTAGATGAGTATATATGCATTAGAGGAGTTGTAATAGTAAGTATGAGAGATAATAAAAATATAATGGCATTTAAAAAATTAAGAATAGTATTTAATTTTGTAGTAGGAAATATTTAGGAGTGAAAGAATTGGAAGAGAGAGAAAAGAAAATTTGAGAAAGGAATGGCAATTGAGTAAATATCTACAAGAAAATAAAAGAAAAAAAAAGAAATAGCAAATGAGTGGTCGGCCAAGGGTTTCCAAGTAATCCAATAACATTTTAATATTTTTCTATTTGCTGACTAATGTAACAAGCCTAGAATTTTCTACAAATTTCTCCATTCCTCCATTTCTTTATGAATCTTCTCTATCAATTTTCTCTAAAGTACTAAAGGAAGACTTCTAGTTTCTTGATGGAGAGGAGCCGGCCATGTGAGGAGGAGATGAGGAGATTGACTACGAAGGTAAAAATTTTAATCTTTTGCTTCCTAGATAACTAATAGAAGTGTATATGATTTTCTTTGAGGAATTTGTTAGGGTTTGGATGGTTAGGGTTTCGGCTATCATTGGGGAAAATTTTAACAATTTGATTTCTTGATTCTAAGGTATATGAAATGGACTCAGCTAGGATTATTAGTGATTAAATTGAATTTAATGAGTATAAATTGCAAGAAATTGGAACTAGGGTTAATTAGGGTTTTGGTATGAAAATATGTATAAGAAGCAGAAATGTCTCCCTATTATTTCGTAGCCTCAAAGTAAGAATTAGAAAAAGTACAAAACATAAAAATTGTAGACTTATGCCTCATTTATATGTCTTCAAAATTTTAGATCAATTTGAGTTTATTTGATAGGGTAAATGGACTTGAGAATACAGACTGCTAGATAGTGTTTATGATAGGACAGAATTATGTAGCTACTTTAATTAATTTAATTTAGGGAAAAAATGTACTCTTTTTTGTACAAAATTTGGTATGAAAGTTGATATATATGTTATCAACTAAAAATTTCAGATCAAAAGAATATGATTTGATATGAAAAATAGTTAGCTCAATATGTAATGCTCATACTGTATTAGCATAAAAACAAGACAAGATTTGAAAGTTCACCATGAATTATATAATTCATGTTCTGAGTTGAATTTTAGATATTGTAGCCTCATGTGTCTAATTTAAGGAGGGGAAAGAATCAAGTCATTTGGATAAATGGAATTAAAGTTATTGTAATGCAAGTGTAGGAAGGTCTATAAATTCTTAATTAGGGTTTGAAAATGGGAAATGGATTCTAAGTTGAAATTAAGTTAACATACGTACATAAATGTAGAATGAGCGTAGAGAGCTATCTAATAATTACAATATTAGCATAAGATTCTAGCTAATTATACTTGAGTAGGTTCGGCCATAGTAAGATAGGAAGGATATAATTATTATTCTAAGTAGTGAATGCTGGGAAATTATATAGAATAGTAGCAAAGATTGACTAAGAATTCATATAATTAATTTTAAGATTAAATACAAAATTATTAGTTACCAAGGAATAAATTTTAGGGGAGAATGAAAATGTTATTGAATTATTAGTTGAAGTTAAGTCATTAATTAAGGTATGTTGCAAATGTTTGATAGTTGTAACTCTTAGAAGCGATGCTAGGAGAAAGGAAGATCAAGAAGATTGGGACCACCCTTTTCACTTATTAGAAAGAAGTAAAGATAGTACGAGAATTAGAGTGCTATTAATTCAAGGTGAGTGAAAAATGTACTATTATACTTGTAAAATTTGCATCCTTAATATTTGTGTATAGAAACTCTAGAACTCCAAGGGTGTCATGAAAAGTTTAGTCTTGGTTTGTAAATTATAAATTTATAAATTTATATTTGTTTATATAAATATTAAGTTTAATGTTAATGTAATGTCACGACCTGGACCCGAGGGCACGTGACCGGCATCAGAAAACGGGAAAGTATAAGGCTTTCGGAGCCCGTAATAAGCCTGATTACTCGCTAAACGATAAAACAACAATATGACAACTGTAACTGTTACAAAACAAGGGCTATAGGCCTACTTATCAAGTAGAACATGTGAAAAATATCAAATCAAAGTCACTCGGAGCTAAACATCAATCATAACAACATTCTCATCATCAAGTTCTTACTTAACAAAACAACTCATCAAATCAAAAGAAACTAAACAACTGACGAATAAAAATAAAATTTCAGATAAAAGAAAATATCAATGAGGAGTTCTAGAGTTTTATAATACAGTACAATATGAAATAATTACATAACTGAATAATGAAATAAACTTCACTACCGAAAGATAAAAGGCAGGAATAACTCAATTATAATTACTTCATGAGCTCAACCTGCAATCCTGGGAAAAATTATTAAACAGGAATGAGCGTTCGATTGAATGAGCTATATAGTTATCAATATAACATACCATTCAAAAATTAGAAATGCTAATGCATAATGTCAACCAAACAAACAATCACATAATCAACCAAGGAAAGGAATTAGTAGATAGGAATTACACTAAACTTCAAACTGAGGAGCCAACCCTCTATTTGGCTCTCTTAATCTAAATATTGTCTCTTAATATCTAATACATAGGATCCTAGTCGTACTGTCACGACCTAACTTGAGGATCACGACAGTCTTAGGGCATAGGATAACTTAAGGTATCCAAAGACCCGTAGAACTCATGAACTTAAACATTTAATTAAAATTTTGACAGTATAAGAGCTTAACATAGAACATATTCATAATTCATAACTTGCCCAAGATCACAACCTGCACACAAATATACACTTCCAATATCCAATTTTATATCCTCACTTCATTTAATCATATCATAGAATCTCCCATACTCAATTCCATAATCTTAACACATATTTATGCTAGGAAAACTAACATTTTATATATACATATATAAACATGATTTTTGAACATACTAAATTCATATGTACATTTTACACATAAAAGCAAGTTTAATATATATTCGAGGAATTGCTCCTATACTAAACCTGAAAAATTTAGGGGAGAGGGGTGAGTATAAAAAATCAGTGAATACATAATATATATTATGTAAGCAATTGTGCATTAATTTTTTTTTAAAAAACTTATATATTAACATTTCAATTATAACACTAGTTTGATGACTTGAATAAAAATATAAGTGTAATTATGTAATGACATTTTAAAAACTTGGTTATTTGAAGCAAGATATTAGAAATGATATACAATAATCATGGCCTTGTTCACATTAAGACAGAAATCAGATTGAGACTGATAACTTGTAACTTGACCTTGAACTTGTACTTGTACTTGTACTTGTATCATAAAATGCAACACTGATCAAATACTTGCGCCTTAGGGCACTTGGCCCCTCAGGTGGAACCTTGAAAAATTTAGCCATGTCAAGTAAGTTACTATATGCACATAGACTGATGGAACTCCCATCAGTTAGAGGATTTCTGTTACATTATTGACATGTTCAATTCATGAAATATATATAAAAAAAAAAAAAATGTTTCCATTCTTGCAAACTTATGAGCATAGTAACTTGTAACTTGTAAATGATAAAATAAAAGAAATTCTTCTATCTTGTTAATTCATGAACATGGAAACTTGACACTTCAATTAACTTGCAAATTTATGAAATATCTTGAATATGTAAATCATGAATTATGGAACGTGAATATCGGGAATATGAATAATATAAAATCATGGAACTTGTGAACCTTAGACAGGAAATCATAGAAACATGAAACTTGATTGTCTTGAACATGAAAAACATAAAAATATGAGACTTAAATATTTTGTCCATGAAAATTTTGGAAACATGAAATTTTAAATATCTTGAACTTGGAAATCATGAAAACTTGAAATATGAATGTCTTATTCTTGAAAGTCATAGAATTTGAAATCTCACCTTTGAAATTCAAGGAACATATAATTTTGAAAACATAGAGCTTGAAATCTCGTTTTCATGAAAACCTTGTAACAAAACATAACATGGAAAACAAATTCATAATGTTGGTATAATATATATCATTTACTCACCTTAGCTTGGAGAACTAATTTGTATACTTGATTCCTAACAAAGCTGGGACGATTGTCCTATACAATGCCTTTTTGTCGATCTTTTACGTGTACAAGCATTTTATGCAATTTAGGATTAATCACCACTTCGATATATTAATTCATTCATTCAATGACAAATCTATATATTCTAGGTTTTAATAAATCCTTGAACATGCAATAGAAATTAGGAATCCTAATTTACTTGAAAACTTTTAAAGGTAAGAAATACATTTAAAATTCTGTGTATTTTTCACTTGACCTTTCTGCCTTGTTTCTACCATTTCTCTTTGTAGAAAACTCAAATTGAGTTGAATCCCTTTGGAACCAAAATCTAACATCTAAATCTGCCAAATATCGAAATTCCAGTCCAATATTTCTTCTGTACTATTCATGGCACAATTCTGAATTCAGTACTATCCCTGTGCAGGGACAGTCTGACCACAATCTATTTTTCTCATTATAAATCTTAAGGTTTAAGGTTTTTGCAAAATCCCTTTTTCTGGAAGCTACTAAACATCCAAAAGAACATTTTATTTGTTTTAACCACAGTCTAAAGCTATCTTTAAGGTGTCCTAATAATCTATTCAATTTCAGACTGGCATTCAAGTCATGCTTCTGAGTCAGCTTGACTTCCAAGGGAATAGCTCCCTATCCAAAATGATTCTGACCAAACCCTTTTAAAGGTATGTAATCAACACATAAACCTACAATTCTTATGTTTACCATAACCCAAATTTTTACCTGTAGAAATACAGAATGGTCATCCAAGTTTTTATAGTACCTTGGTGACCTGAAAACTCTAATTTAGACACTTTCTTGATTTCACTTTGGGATTCTAATCCTAGGTTTAATTTAACCACTTAATTTTTTAATCCATATCATTAGAGACTAAATAAAATCATGCTCTTAAATTATATAAATTTTCTTCCCTCAAACCTCTATTAGTCATAATATTCAAATAGAAAAAAGAAGAAATTAGTCAAGAATTATACAAAAGAATCAAGACTCAAGCTTACAATCCTAAAACAAGCAAATTTAAGGAAGTTACCTCAAATTCTCAACTCTCCCTCTTGTTCTTGGTGTCCGAAAATGCTAAGAGAAAAGAAAATATTTTGGGCTACTTTCTATCTCTACACCAAATGAAGAGAAGTGTGTAGAAAGTTTATGATAAACATATATATATATTATTATTTTATTTCTTTTAGTATAAATGGTGGTGATAATTATCTTAAATAATTAAAAATAATACTAGCAAAAATAGATATTTTTGTGTAAATATTGGAGGTAAAATTATTACATATTGTTGCCCACTAAGGACCAAGAAGGGGGGGTTGAATTGGTGGGAAATTAAAAATTTTAATTAAGCAAGAGGGAAAGAAAGAGAATGAACACAAAGATTTATAGTGGTTCGGATTATAACCAATCCTACATCCACTCCCCAATAAACAATTGGGTATTTCACTATCTATGGAGTTTTGACAAGTTCACTCCCAACTTAGTGTTTTCAAGCTCACACCAAACTTTACAAGTGTTTTCAAGGCTCACACTAAAAACCTCACAAGTGTTTTCACTTAGGCTAACACTCGAATCCAACAAGAGTTTTTCAAGGATCACTCTCCCAACCTAATAAGTGTTTAATGGCTAACACTAAACCCTCTTTGAGAAATGAATGCTCTTACAACAAACACACAAAGTGTTTAAAGAAAATTGAAAGCTTTGAGAAATAAATTTGCAAGAGTTTGGTTGTTGAATACTTAATTGCTCTCTTCAACTCATTTTGATAGGGTATTTATAGTGATCACCCATCAAAAGAGCTGTTACAAAGAAATCATAACCAAATCTGCTTGCTACAGTAACAAATCTTGTATTTAATGCTAGTCAGAGTACAATCGCATTCGCAATGTCAATATTGCTCTCGCTATTGGTTAATCGCGGTCGCTATGCTCATATTGCGGTCGCGATCTTCAAATGGTTCCAATGGTTACTACCACGTGGCATAATCCCGTTCACTGCTGATGTTACCGTTGCACTTGATTTCTGCCTTATGAATGTTGCGGTCGCAATATACATATCGCGATCGCAATATGCATATTGCGCTCTGTGTTGCGATCGCTAGAGTGACCGCGAATGCTACTGGATGAATTGATCATTTTGGCTCATGGCTAGGTAGCGCTCGCGAAAGGTTAGTTGCGGGCGCGACTTATCTGTTGCGGGCACTATATGTTTGTTGCGGACGCAATTTACAGGTCAGGCAGACTACTTAGAGAATTTTCTAAGTTCTTCATTCTCAAGCACTAATAGGTCATTTTATCTGAAAAATATGCTAAGTTGAAATGTTAGATCAATTCAACTTGATTTCCAAGATCAAAATTGAGATTGACTTAGTTGGATTACACCACTAAGGTCAACAATCTCCCCCTTTTTAATTTTGGCAATTAAGTTGGATTTGAAATAAAATGACTAAGTAAGAAAGATATTCATATTGCCAATTAAGTTGCATTTGAATTAAATTGAAATCTCCCCCTTAATTTAACACTATTTTCAAAGATTATAAGTTGAAATCTCTCCCCCTTTTTGAGATGGTTTTCAAATTCATGCAATTCATGCCTATGCAATTTCACAATGTTATGTAGCATTCTATTTCAAATTCAAATTCTCCCCCTTTGACAAGATCAAAAAGAGAACAATAATAAAAAGAAAATAGAGACAACTATTAATAATAGAAATTGCAAGGAAATTTCATTTCATGAAAGAAAAGGAACTACATAATTGAAAAAAAATAAGAAAATAAGGATAAAAACAATCAAAACAAAAATAAAAAAAAAGGAAAGTTCAATCTTGATCTTCTTCATCTTCTTCTTCAACTTCACTAAATTCAAATTCTTTGAGATCACAAGGATTGAGTTCAAGTTTGTTTTGGATCTCAACTATATCTCCATGCATATGATCAAGGAGATTTAGGCGTCTAAGAATCTTGTGAAGTAACTTGGTTGTTTTAGGAGGAGGAGGAGGTGTGGTTTGAGTACTTTGGTCTTTG
>CATKHJ010338682.1:0-14496 GCA_949750685.1 Vernicia montana | reverse complement strand
AATAAAACTCCATGCTATCATCATCTAATGTCATAGTTCAATCATTCATCACATGAATATCCACATATTTAAATCGATAACTTTTGTCAAGTAGTATGATGTTCACTGCCTCTATAATCATAAGTATCACATACTGATTATAGAATACAAACAGAGGTGACGGTCTCTCCGGAATTAATGATGCCCAGTCATTATTCCTATGACCATGAACATTTAAAGTATTTGTTTAAGAGCAATCTGTCATCCATATTCTCAACACTTGAGAATAGATCCTCTCACAAAACACTAATGGACTACAAATATATATTTAATACAATGGAACAATTGATTTATACAAACATATATTTATTGCCATTAATTAAGATGTTATTTTACATTTACATAAATATATACACAACTCTAGGGCATATACTCTAACAGTAATAGGCCCAAACATATCTAGATGCAGTAGCTCTAGAGGCCTAGTTGTTGAAACAATAGCCTTAGGTTTAAATGAAGATTTAGTTTGTTTACCCTTTTAACTTGCATCACAAATATGATCTTTTTCAAATTTTAACTTAGGTAAACCAGAAACTAAATCTTTCTTTGAGAGTTTAAAGATTAGATGCATATTGGCATGACCTAGACGTCTATGCCAGAGCTAAATATTTTCCTCTACTGAAATTTGACATCTTTAATTTAATTTTCATTTGTTCAAGTCAACCATATAAACATTGCTTACCCTTGGTCCAACAAATAATGTATGATTATTAGGGATAGATTGTACCTCACAGTGAGTGGACTTAAAGATGACTCTTTTTTTTTTGTCATATAGTTGGCTAACACTTAGCAGATTGTACTTTAGCCCTTCTATGAGTGAAACATCTTCAACAAGTGGTTCAGAATTGACTGTACCTTTGCCAATAATCTTACCTTGACTCTTATCCCCATACTTTACAAATCCTCCATTAGTTTTTTTAAGACTTGAGAACTTGGAGCGGTTCCCATTCATGTGCCTAGAGTAAGCGCTGTCAATATACCAGCTGTCTGATCCCTACTTGCTCCTTAGGCATACCTATATGGATTACTTAGATTTAGGTACCAAACTGAGATTAGGTCCTTTGGGATTAGCAGAGGTATGTCTTAATCTAGTGTGTGCATGAACCTTTTTCTCATGAGTACAATATTCAGAAGCATGATCAAATTTGTTACAATGTAAACAATTAGCATTCTAAATTGAAGATGATCCAGTTTCAATATCAGAGGATTGAATGTAGCTAGATGCATTCCTAAAATGTGCAACATATTATTTAACATTTAACTCCTTTCTCAAATGATCAATGCATCTTGTCAAATTAGATCTCTTAAATTCCATTCTAGAAATAATTGAGTTGTTTAAACTCAACATCTCTTTTTGCTTTTCTTTTTCATATTTCAAGATCTCATTTGACTCAAAAAGTTGTTCATTATTTTTAATAGCATTTGATAAGTCTTGGCTGATTGGCTCAATTTTTGCAAGTAAGAATTCATTTTTCATGTTTTCCATATGCAAGACAACGTTCTTTGCAACAAGATCATTATAATATGATTTTAAGCTCAAGTATTTCTTTCTCATACTTTTATGCTCTTTATATATTTCTGTAAAGGCATCATATATTTTATTCTTATCAAGATTAATTGGATCAGATATATTTACCTCCTTATGGATTTTTTATTCTGGCTTTATCTCTATCTGGTTGTCTGTCTTAGCCATCAAACACAGGTTAGCTACTTCCTCCTCGTTTGATTTATCTTCTTCTGATGATGATGACATTTCACTTCTACTCCAGTTTGCTATAGTAGCTTTGCCTTTCTTTTTCTTCTTTTTCAGCAATGGACAATTGGACTTGATGTGTCCATGTTTGTTACATTCGTAGCAAACTACATCAGACGTATCCTTTTTAGCATTCTCCATTTTAGATGAGGTGGTCTTCCTGAATGGTCTTCTAGCTTTCCTTCCACCTGTCTTGAAGAATATTTTTCATCTTCTTTGCTAAGGCATCCATTTCTTCATCTTTATCAGTGCTAGAGCTATAGTCACTTGAGTCTACTATAAGGGTGATCCCTTTCTTCTTTTTGTTGTTTGATTTTGGATTCTCATCTGATTGTCATTGTGAGATCATCATTTCATGAGTTAGGAGAGATCCAATCAGCTCATCATAGGTGTAGACACTAAAGTCTTTTGCTTCCATTAGCATAGTGACTTTAGATTCCCAAGCTTTAGGTAGCGATCTCAAAAGCTTCTTAATTTGCTCAACCTCGGTGAAGTGCTTGCCAAGAGATCTAAGATTGTTCACTATATTAGTGAACCTGGTATTCACCTCAAAAATAATCTCATTTTGTTTCATTTGGAACATTTGATATTTGCTCAAAAGAAGATTAATTTTAGACTCTTTAACCTGACTGGTTCCTTTATAGGTAACCTCAAGTTTGTTCAAAATTTCCTTGACAGAAGAGCAAGATGATACTCTATTATACTTTGTTGGATCTAGAGCACAATGAAGTATATTTATGACTTTAGCGTTCTGCTAGACTAGTCTCCAGTCTATATCTATGTATTCTGATTCTTCTTTAGGTACTTATTCTTCCCCAATAGTCTTTCTGGGTACTATTGTCCATAGAGTATATTTCTCTAGGCATCTATATCAGTTGACTAGATGAAATGGCTCATTCTATTTTTTCAGAAAGAGTAATTTGTACCATTGAATAATGGAGGTCTAGTAACAGACTGTCCTTCAGGTATCAGAGGATTAGGTGCGACCATTGGATCTTTTCTCAAGGATGTTAAGCCTTAGCTAGTGAGACTTGCTCTAATACTAAATGAGAGTTAGGCTTTTATAGTCCAAGAAGGGGGGTGAATTGGACTTCTTTTGAAATTCTTTTGAATTTTCACCAAAGCACTACTAATCCTCAAATGAATTTCTTAAGTGCAAAACAATTATTTGGAAATTAGGAATAATACAAAGACATTTAAGAAATAATAGTAGCACAGCAGATTAGATAACTGAAGTGAAGCAGTAAATAAATAGACATCTAGAGATGTTCAAGTAGCCTAGTGATCAAAGTCAGACATCTGGTCTATCACAGGACTTAAGTAGATTCTGTTTTAAATTGAATTAGATGACCATTTTGGATGGAACAGAATTAAGAATATATTGCAAGCGAGCTAAATTAATTTGAACTTTAAGTGAATCACTATATATCATTGGAATTAACAAAAGTAGATTTAATTAATCAAGTTCGTTTTCAACATATATCAGATTAGATCAAGCTGTAAAGTTAATTAGTAGAGGTAGAAACATAAAGAAAAAGTAGATGAGTAAGAGAATAGAGAAGAGAAAAACAACGCAATGATTTATACTGGTTCGACCCTCTTACCTACATCCAGTCCTTAAAGAAACCACTTTGATATTTTCTCTTCACTAAGTAACTCTGTTAGCGGGCCAAAGTCAAGCCTTTACAATAGCTCTTAATCCCCTAGAAGACAACCCAAGAAAGTTATCCCCACCTTCTCATCCACAAGCTCTAAGGTGCTTACAACCTCTCACTAGCTTACAAGGTGCTACGTGAAACCTCTACTCACAAACTTCACTAAGTGTATGCAATCTCTCACTAGCTTACAAGGTGCTACGTGAAATTTTTACAAGAGAACACAAAAACAAACTTTTAGATGACTCATTTACAAATCCTTGTATAGAATAGAATTCTGCCTAAGATAATTTTTCTTTGAAAATCAAGAATCCAAAAATTGATAAATCGTTTAAAGCTCAATGATTGAAGGTTTTGAAGATTAAAAGATTTTGCACTTAAGCTTTTTCAAAAATGCCCAACTTCATCAAGTTTTCTAATGAACCAAAGTACTCCTTTTATAGCTAAATTTTGATCTAGCCGTTGGAGGGAAATTTTATAGAGGCATTAATTTAATTTTCAAATATTTCAACCAGTTGTCATAAGATCTCAACCTTAGACAACGGTTATTTTGGGTTCAGCTCTTTGTTAGCTTTCTATTTGTCTGTTTTCTAAGTCAATTAGACATTCTACAGGTTCTTTAAATGAGTCAGACAGCTTGTCTGTCTGGACCACTTACTTTTTAGAAGCAGGAAAGCGACATCTCACCTACCACTTCTCTTTTTATCCCTTAGACTTTTACATTAGTTTGTTTCTCATTTTATTATGTTTGTAGGTCAACTAATCATTGCTAAATCAAATTTTCTTTCTAAACATAAATATTAGAAAACTCAATCAGTAGGTTTTCTAGTTGTTTAATAAGTCCAAGTCTTCTAATTTTCCTTTTAACTCAAAAAATCTCAAAATTTAATTTCTTCATTTTAAAAACCTTTTTAATTAATTCTTAAAAATTAATCTAAGAAGAGAATTTAGCTTGGTTAAGCCTTATAAACTATTTAACATAGAAACTAAGAACTCTTACTTAAGTTCTTTATCTTCACTAGATTGGCCTTAGTTCCTTGGTGTAGTCAGTTGATGTATCTTTATGATCTTCACACCTTATTCCAATTACTTGAAGCTTTGGCATTGATCTTCTCTTAGCACGCCAATCTTCAAGTTAGTTGATTCTCTTAACTTGCAAAATGCATTAGTACACTATGAGAAAATACACAACCAACTGGGCTTCGAATTATTTTGTTATTATCAAAATCATATTAGTAGCCTATTGGGCTAACATTGTCAAATGACTCCATTGACCGTGGCACATGGTGGACGCAGTGGTGTTTCTACACTGGTTTTTGCCAATAATTTTTTTTCTTATTATCTCTCTTTATAGATCGAAAATCAATCAAGTATTTTAATCAATCAGGTATTTTAATCAATCAAGTATTTTAATTTATTCATTCTTACCTCATATTTATTTTTAAGGGTTCAATTTATGAGTTTTTGGGATCGAAATCAAATAATAATAATAATAAAATACTTAGTGTGATAGGAAATTTGTTTTTAAGTAAAGGATGGACAAGCTAGGATTTTTTAGACTGCATTTGCATGTAATTTTTTGAATCTTTTCAAGAAATAAAATAATAAATTTGTTGTGATTTTGGATTTGAAAAAGGAAGACAATAAGAAGAACTAGAAAGTGATTTGTTATGGTGCTGATGAGGGTAGGACTCATCTAGTAGAACATGGATCTTGGCTGATGGGATTAAGAAGGAATGGTGGACTTGGTTCCTCTAGAACTTAAGCAAAAAGCATTAGAGACCCTTTGATACCTGAGTTCATAACTTGTTTTTCCTCTGAGGAGGATTAAACTCTTGTTTTAAGGAGATGAGAGTATGTAGAAGAAGCTACTTATTATAGTTGGGATCTTGCCCTCATATACTTGATCTCATACTAAGGGATGGTGTTTAAGTGATAAGTGGCAGCATTAGGAGGGTTTTGAGTGTCACATCACATTATGGATAATCAATAAAAATCTTACTAGATCGTTCGCTAGTGAATTTAGGCGATGGCTTTGATGACTCAATGCGCATAGGTTTGTCCCCATTATGACAAACATCTTAGAGGCATTACACACATATGCAGGCCCCTCTTAAGATGACATCCTCATGGATTGCTTGATGCTCAAGGCATGCAATTAGGAGAAGTAAGGGAAAAGGGATCTTTGGCGAGCTTCATTTGTGTCTAGGCACATATGGGCCTATAGACTAAGTTGAAGCCCACTTGCTTCATCCTTCTAAGTCTCTTTTCTTGAGCATCGCTTGGGCTTTCCTTTTTGGCTGAACATAAATATGCATTTTTATCCCTTATTAGAGGCCTCGCTACTCCACTAGCGAGAGAAAGTGGACTCGCGATAGCTAGGAGTAAATCTATTGGGCTTGTTTAGGGAATTAATTAGGTGTGAATGCTTGATTTTCATCCTTAAAACCCGATGATGAGGAACATATTCGTTCTCTTGGAGTAGTAGTTCACAAACTTAGTCTTTTAAGTTTAAAGTGTAATTTTTAGGGTTTTTATCAGAAAACTCACCTTAAAGAAGAGAATTTCAAAATGATTTTTGGTTTCTCGTACTTAAATGCTTAAATACTTGCATTTTGGGGGGGGGGGGGGGGGTGTAAAATGAATTTTAAAAAATTATGTTTTGGTCTCTGGGTAGGGAAATTTATGTTTTGGTCTCTGAAGGTCTAGAAGGGTTGTGTGCCTAAGCCGTGAGCTCCAAGCATAGGGCGGACAGGCCCCCACACGCCCTTAGAGGGCTCGACGCGCCCCTGGACCTGCAGCTCACCCTTTTAGGCCTTTTGATCTGATTTTGAAAGCCCAAATTTGTTTTATTGTCTGGTCCAACTCTGTCTAAATCAGTTTCTGATAGAGAGGGAGGCTTAGGGATGAGATTTATCCTTATTTTAAGAGATAATTGAGCAATTATCTTTTAAAAAAGGAATTATCTCTTAAAATTTTAAATGATTTTTGGAGCCAAAAAATATAAAAGCTGAAAAAATATTTTTTCTAAGGGGGGATCCAAAAATTTGGAAAAAAAAAAAAAACCTAAAGCTCTGTTCTTCCTAAAAAAAAAAAAAACTCTTCTGTAAAAAATGAAGCTTTGGTGAACTTTGCACTAAGAAGAATAAAGGTAAGAAAGATGTTCATAACTTGAGGGTAAAATTCCCTCTTACCCATTATTCCCATTGCATCAGATCTTTAGAGGATCTGAATTAGCCAAAGGATAGGTAGGTGAAATGGGAATTTCTTAATTTTAGTTTTATTTTCTATTTATACACATTCATGCATATTATATACTCTCATATTCGTTGTTTTTGTCTTTTGTCTAATTATATGTTTATTTTATCTTCAATTTCGGATAAAAGAGAGGGATTAAGACTAGTTCATAATCAATATCCTTTCCGATGCTTAATTCGTTAGTTCAGTTATATGCATCTTTTGTTATTTTTAATAAAATATTGAATATGATAATCATTTCTTCCTTTTTCTTATTCTTGTAATATGTTGTTTAATTTTCATTTTTATTTATTTCGTCTTAATGAAATCAAGCGGAGATGGATTGAGGCAAGTTCTCAATTGTTCACACTTTGTTTGGTGCCTTGTTACATGTACTAACTTCAATTAGATTTCTTTTGATTCTTTTATGATTGGCTTTATTTGATTCAATTAAATTCAAAATTAGCTTTTGTTAGAATGTTTATAATATGTCAAAAATCTTTAAGAACTAATTAAGATAGATTAGAATTAAATGTTTGTTCTTATGTATTTTTGCCTTAATTTTTATATATGATTTGATTATTTGTTATTAATCTTATTTTCTGAGTTTGTGGTGTATCTGGAGTTACTGAAAATTGATTTGGAGTGATGTATCAGAGAAAGACAAAAGGGAAAATCAAAATCAGATGAAAAGAAGACAAATAAGAGCCAAAGATGCAGAAGGCCCCGTCTGGAGCACGTGCCCCTACCCTGGGGCGCACACCCCATGGTGCTCCCCTACCTTGGGATGCGCACTCCTGTACACCAGCACATCATAATTTTTCTTATTATCTTTTTAGTTTCTTTTATTTTGGGTTTTCATAACCCTATTTTCAGTCTAATAGGACTTGAATTAGATCAATAGGTTTTAGGTTTGCTTTTCTTACTTTATTTTTCTTTTTATGGGTTGTAATTAAATTCCTTCACTTTTTGAAGGAGTCTCCTCCCCTTAATCTTGATTTATTGCTTTAGACTTAGGTTTGTTTGCTCATTAATCATCTTGGTAAATTTACTTTTCCTGTAACTAGCATGAAACTGTTCTTTAATTGAAAATTCACCCTTAGAAATGCATGATTTAGGTTAAATTAATTTCATAACTTGTTTAGAAATTCACATGATTAGGCTATTTTGATTCTTTTAGAGGCACGTTTAGTCTCCTGTAATTGTTTTGATTTCTGTTTTAATTTATATTTAATGTTTGAATTTAAATTGAATCTCATAATTGACTAGAAACATGAATTAGGATTAATCAATTAGGACTTGAATTTGGCATGTCTAGAAACTAACAAAATGGCAAATTTGCATGATAGTAATTCATTTGGTAAAGTTAAGCACCATCATAATAAATGAGGATTTAATTCTTTGATGATTTATTTAATTTTAGCAAATATTTTATAATGGATTGAATTGCAAATACATGATATAAATATCATATAAATAAAAAGCACAACAAGCCTATTTGAGCTTAGCATTAAATTGATCAAACAGTAAAAGCTAGCCTCACAGTTGGGCAGCCTGGGTGCCTAACACCTTCCCAGGGTTGTACCTAACTTCCTTACCCATAATCTCTCATTTGGATGGTTAGGTAATAAGCTAGGGATCTTAGTCACCCTTTTCCTAGTTTTTAAAATTGAGGTCGTGACTCCATTCTTCGTCTTAGGCTTTGGCCCATTTCATCTTCCCCCAATGTTCTTTTGGAAAGCAGTGCAGGGTCCATCCACCCATGGCCAGAAACCTAGTCGCGATAGTTGCGACTCCGTTGGGGATTGAGATGTTGATTCCAACTTTGGTCTTTTTAATTCTTATAAGTTTCTTTGGGCTTGGTAGGCTTACATCAGTACACTTTTCACACAAGCACCCCAAACCCTAAACCCTGTGTAATATTGAGGAAATGATCCCTTTGCTCCACTTGACTTATGGGATCCTTTATTGGCATCTATATAGACCATCTTTTGCACCCTTGAAACGCTAATGCCGCTTATCCTTTCTATTGTTATTTTCTCTGTTACTTTTACCTTCTAAAAACCTTTATCTCATGTTTTACTATCTATTTCGATTAATCCTCAAAAAAATACAAGAAACAAATATTTTACTTCATAACACAAAAGCCCTACATTATGGCCCGCAAAAAGCGAAAGGAAACAAGAATTTCAAGGGATACAAGCTCTGCTAGTAAGAAGCAAAAGACTGATAGTAGAACTCCATCGAAGAAGACAGAGCAGAAGTCTGAAAAATCAACACTACCCTCTCTGGAATTCTGTCACACCCTACCTTCGGAAGTGTGACTGTCCTAAGGTATGGGTAACCATAAAGGTACCAACAACCCGTAGAACCCTTCTTTCCATATTACAATACACTTAACATACATTAATCATGATCCCAAGATCACAATCTGTATTAACAATGATATATATCTCATATATACCAAATGTATACTATTTATTTAATGATGTTTCTCATCATCAATCTCATATTACTGTGTCAAATATTAATTTCTATAATCTGTTATATCATATTACATTACAATTTTCCAATCAATATAAAGTATTCAATTTACTCAACTACTAAAGTACCATAACCATAATCATCCATGGAGCACTAAATGAAAGGACCCAAAGACTTTAGTTTTAATCATCTTACATTCAGCGAAGTAATCCCAAGTGAAGATTGATACTTGAGATTCACTTACTGAGTTTGCTACTGGACCTGAAACAATACACTATGGGGGTGTGAGAGAAGCTTAGTGAGTACTTTATAAATAAATATGAACAATGTACGAGTACATGTTTAACAATATAATTAGCAAGGTTTCTTTGTATCAGTGTGGAGAAACAGTTTCACAACAGTCAATAACAGTTGGAGTTCAATTATACCATTTTAGCAGAAATCAAAATTCTTGGAAGCGGTATGCTTCCCACATGTAAATAACTGGAGTGGCGGCTAATGCCTTGCTCACCCTCATATAAATAATTGAAGTGGCGGCTAATGCCTTGCTCACTCATACAATATCAATAGCGCGAGATTGATCATATCTCAAGGCTTGGACCACCCTTCCTAGCTAGGGTTGGGTACACTCACCCTACCTGCAGGCTTAACCATATGCACATGACTAATGTGTTACCCCAATCAGATGGGGATTTTTGCTTTCACAAATACAGTAAGATCACTTTGGATCAAGTATACAAGCTTTTCAATATTATGAATCAACAATACACAGTAATGAATCATATAAGGTTCAATGAACCATTATCAATTGTAGGAACACTGACATTTATATGAGTAGATCAACTGACTCCTTAAAGGAACATAGTTATGAGAAGGGTTTATCAATTAGGGTACACTGAATTTTCAAATGAGAGACATTAGCTCAAGAAAGGATTCATTACAATGAGGAGATTATTATATAGAAGGTAAGTTATTTTATAATGTTTGAATTGAGCACAGTTTTAGTACTCGTATTTAAATAGCAATAAGTAGGTAGAGGGCCTCATTGAAGGGTTTTAAATAACAGTAAGTAGGTCGAAGGCCTCATTGAAAAGATTTTTTCAAATATATTGTTCCATTAAAGAAATATAAGGTTTTAAAAGTACTCACCTTGACTTTCTTAGCTCCCAACACAAGCTCTTAATACAGTTGGCAATGATGCTTCTCAATCTTCGAAACATCTTCCTTATCTTTTTCTTTTAGGTTCTACATCGAACCATACCCTTTATATCATTTAAGTGAAGATTATTAAATACCTTGTCAATTTGACTATTCTAATTCTAATTTTAGAACTACTACCTCTATATCTAAGACATATGAACTATTGACTATCAATACAGGTCAATATACAATAGCACATATATCAAGTTGCGATACATTTATTTTCAGTTTTCAAGCATTGGCTGAATGGCCTAGAAGAATGCTTTTAATTCACATTGTTTGCATTATAACAATTCAATAAATTCTCAATTTGAATTCATACTGAATAATCATATTCAATTCAATATTCATCATTCTTGTTATTCATTGGTTATATATATATATAAATATATGAAAGTTATTAGTTTACAATTGTTAACTTTGAAACGTTACATCTTTACTTATGGTTTAATTATGTCACTAGAACTTGTTACCTTGTTTCTGTCATTTATCATGATTTAATAATCCAAATGAGTTGATTCTTTTTGTATTTTAAACTAGAAATATACATTTAAAACATAACCAAAATTGAACTTCGAATTCAATTCATAGAAAACTTAGTAACCATTTCAATTCAATTATATTTCTATTACAGGGCAAACAGACCCTATCATACTCATTTGAGTATAACTCACGATTTACACTTCAAAATGAAACTTAATTTTACTGAGTGTTACTAGAGATATTAAGTAACATTTTTTATTTTTTTTATTTTAGCTTTATTCTATCTTTAAAGTCCTCAAATCAGAAGCCTTAATTCAGTTTACAAGTTGAATCTAAATACAGAGTCAGTTAAAGAGCAAGCTCTATTTCTCTTACTACACTTGGAATTTTATTAATCCATGAAATGGATTAATGCTTCACATATCAGTTATCATTTTACTAGTTATAAGTTTCTCATAATTCTTCCTCTATCATCCTCAATTCATAGATATATTATCAAGTTTATCAATGGTGATAGATTGCAAGCATTTTCAGACCTTATCGCCTTCACTAGATCATATATCAAAATATACATATCCAATTTAAATTTCCTTTTACATAGAGCTTTAAACATATGAATTATCATCTTTCATGTTTTATACTTGGCCTAACTCTAAGTCCATCTTTGGGGCTACTATATTTCAGACTGCCCATTCATTCTATGAACAATACCAGTTTCAGTTCAAGTGAGATTTCTCTTTGTACACACTAAATATTTGAAATTACTTTTACAGTTATATACTTAAGATATTTACCTACAACTTTTATGTTTTGGATATCTCCAAATTATGTTCATAACATTCTCTATAGGGTTAAGCAATTTTGGATTAACTAGAAATTCTTAAATTCGGGTTAGTTCACTTTCAAGAGACATATCTCATTAATATTCAAGAATTTCATAAAATTATTTTATAGGCCTATATTTAAGATAAATTACTACAATTTTTATGTTTAACACTTTTCCAAATTCGGCCTCTAAGTATACAGTATGGGTGTCCGAAGATTCAGCCCAATTCAAAAGCTTAGGTTTTCAATTTCAAGTTCAAGAATCAAAGTAAGTTCTATCTTACATTTTAAACTCAAGTAACTCATTAATTCTTTCAATTAGCTTCATAATACACCCATAAATATTAAAAAATACAAATAATTAATTTTCCTCTAATAAGTCTAGTATAGGCTGAAACATAGAGAAGGAATAATAAGTCAAGGCTCCAAGCAAGTAAAGTCCAAGAAAATTCAAATGCTTGTTTATGAGTATGAACTCTTCAAGAACAAGCCAAATGAAAATGTGATTGATATGACCAATCGATTCCTTGGCATAGTCATAAGCTTAAAGAAGTTTGGAAAGAGTTATTCTTTGGAAGACATCAACAATAAAATTCTTAGAGCTCTTCCAAAGAAGAACTTTGAATCCAAAGTTTCATCAATTGAAAAGGCTCATGATCTTGATAAGCTTCCAATGGATGTTCTTATTGGGAAGCTTCTCACTCATGAGATGACTTTGGAGAAAGAAGAAGTCCAAGTTGAAAAGAAAAAGGCCATTGCTCTTAAATGCTCCACCAAAGACCAACAAGATGATGAAATTCAAAGTGAGTTAGATGAGAGCGAAGAAGAAGATGATGAATTGGCCATGCTTTCAAGAAGAGTGAAGGAGATCATCAAAAATAAAAAGAAGAGATCTTTTAGAAAGTCTCCTTCCAAGTCCACCTCAAATGCCAATTTCAACAAAGAAAAGAAGAGTGAGGTAACTTGCTATGAGTGTGGAAAGTAAGACCACATCAAACGAAATGTCCAAAACTCAAAAAGAAGAAGAAGTGGGACAAGGAGAAAAAGAAGAACTTCAAGTTTACATAGGATGAGAAATCTTCCAATGATGAAGAAGAGGAAGAGGTTACAAATCTATGCTTCATGGCCTTAGAAGACTCTTCAAAAGAGGTATGTTCTGTGACGAATTAAATATTTGTAGTGATGATGATATAGATGATGATGAGCTTTTAGAGACCATGGTTTTAAAATATGAAAAATATTTTTCAAAAATGAAGTTTTACAAAGAAAAACATTCAAAACTTGAGGAAGATTTTAAAGGCTTGGGAAAACTAGTTTTGATTTTAAAAACATCCAATGCTACCCTCAAGAGTTCATTGGATGAGATATTTTCTAAAACTTCCTCACTTGAATTCTTATATAAAGAAAATAATTCTTTAAAATTAGAAGTTGAAGAATTGAGAAACTCTATTTCAAAATTTCATAAAGGGAAGGAAGCTTTGGATACACTCATTGTATCTCAAAGACTTCCCCTTGTAAAATATGGTCTTGCCTTCAATAGTTCATCAACATCTACATCTTCATCTCCCTTGTTTGTTAAAGCCTCTACACCTCAAACTTCTAGTATAGAGGTTGTTAATAAGGAGGTAAAAGCATCCACAAAACCTTCAAATCCTAAAAAGATTGAGAAAGGTGCATATGACTTAAAGGGTAAGCCTCAACGAGTCAATAATGCATTTAAATACCAAAAGAAGTATGTTCAAAAATACCTACAACCACAACATCATTCATGCTCTTGTGTACATCGTGATATAAATGCAAATAGGCCTAAATTTCACTACAAAATGGCAAAGCCCAAAAAGACTTATAAGTCAAAGATAAAGTGCCATTATTGTATAAAAGAAGGCTATATTAATGTATTTTGCTACATTAGGAAGGCTCAATTGAAACTTGAGGAACCTTCTAAGACTAATCTCAAAGGACCTAAATATGTTTGGGTACCTAAGAAAAGATGAATTGACATTTCTTATAGGTATGCCTCAAATCCACCACAAATGAAAGTGAATGGCATGTAGATAGTGGATGTTCAAGGCGTATGACCGAAAATGCTAGCCTCTTCATCTCCTTGAAGAAAAGGCTTGGAGGTAATGTCACATTTGGAAACAATTCCAAGGGTAAGGTAATTGGTATTGGATCTATTGGTAAGGAAGGTTGTTCCCTTATTGATGATGTTTATTTAGTTGATGGTTTAAAGCACAATTTGTTAAGTGTAAGTCAATTATGTGACAAAGGTAATAGAGTCATCTTTGACTCCAAAGAATATCTAGTCACTACTTTGGTAGATGACAAAGTGATGTTCAAAGGAGAAAGAGATGGCAATACCTACATAATTAACTTATACAATTTAGCTAACCACAATTTCAAGTATCTTGTATCTATTAACAATGAATCTTGGCTTTAGCATAGAAGGCTTGGTCCTGCAAGCATAGAGTTAATTCATATCCTAAGCAAGGATGAACTAGTTGATGGGCTTCCAAAGATCAAATATTCAAAGGACAAGACATGTGGACCATGCTAAATGGGGAAACAACATAAGTCTTCCTTCAAGTCAAAAAATATAGTAAGTACTTCTAGACCTCTACAACTTATTCATATGGAGTTATTCAGACCTAGTAGAGTTGCTAGTTTGAGTGGAAAGCTTTATGCATATGTACTTGTTGATGATTCCTATAGATTTACTTGGGTTAGTTTCTCAACTCATAAAAGTGATGATTTTATGCTTTTAAAAGTTTTGCAAAGAAAGTTCAAAATGAAAAAGGGTATTTGATTTCAAAAATTAGA
>CATKHJ010338669.1:0-11696 GCA_949750685.1 Vernicia montana | reverse complement strand
ATATTTATAAATATACCCTCATATTTTTTTATATTTGCGCGTTTCCCCCACGTTTCGTTTCCTATATTTTTTGAAAATACCGTTTCTGCGTGTCCGTTTTCCCGTTTCTCGTTTCCCCGTTTCCGTTTCCGTGCAACATAGGCAGTATGTGTTATATAATTTTGATTAGTATAATTAGGTACTTGAAAAAAACTAATAATACTAATTATTAAGTTCTGTATCTCAAAAGATAAATAGGTTTCAAACACTTTCGTAAAGTCAAATTATAATATGAAAAGATTAATTTTAATAGTAAAATAATTTCGAGATAAATATGCAATGAATGGCCCTTTAAAAAAAAAAAACATGTAAATTTCTTTGTTTGAAAGGAAAGGATGTCACATTCTGAAAAAAGAATTAAATGAAACTGTGAAGTTTGTTTATTCTGATAGAGGAATTATATGAAACTGTTTCCATACAAGTCCTATTGAATTCCATGAAACTTTCATCTCAGTATAAACCAAAAAAAAAAAAAAAATCCACATTTCCGATGGGCTGGCTTCCCATGAGACTTACTATCAAAGCTTCAAAAAACAATCCTAAAAAAAGAAAAAAAGATTTTGCACCGAGGCCCCAATTTTATTCTTCGTACAAAAAGGATAATCACACTTGTCCAACTCCTCTAGAGAAGAGAGGATAAAAAAGCCAAAATGGAGAATTTAACCCAAAAAACCAAATGGAGAAAAAGGATCCATTGATGTTGAATCCCTCCGCTACATACAAACATACACATTGGCAAGCAAAACTTGACCCTACTCTGAAAATTGAGAGCCGTCGAGTTTTGAGGCAGCTGGCTTGTCCAGAAACCAGACCAACTTCCCTTTCGTTGGCTGAACCATCCGAGCAGGCAGTAATGGGTGGTCAGGTCCCACATCATCAATTGCCAAGTGTACAGCCTCTGCTTTGCCTTCACCTGCCACAACCACCGCGACGTTCGATGCTGAGTTGATGACAGGCAAAGTGAATGTTATCCTTTCAGGTGGAGGCTTGGGGGAATCAGTAATAAAAGTTACCCATTCATCATTTGCATCAAGCACAGAGTGGTTAGGGAACAGTGAGGCAACATGACCATCAGGGCCCATTCCCAGAAGAATGAGGTCAAACTTAGGACAGTCGCTAATATCAGACACACTGATTGTTCGTGTTTTCACTAATTGTCGAATAACAAATTCATACTCATTGGCAGCCTCCTCTGCTGATACTGAATCGTTGATAGAATGCACGTGACTGGGTATAATAGGCACCTGTAAACATACAAGCATGTAATGACAAAAATTTAGATGAATGCCATCAAATAACCAAACATTTAGAATCATTCCATGCCTTAATTGGGACAACGTCTTGCCTATTAGGTTATAACAAGGGCAAATTCAACTCAATGGAGAGTTTGGGTACACTGACTTGAGCTCGAAAACTTAATTTACTTGCATACAACAAAATTCTTGTCAGATTAGTGCGACATGATGGTGAATCTCCTTCTATCAGCCTACTGGCTGAGCCTTCTCAAACTAGAAAATGCCTATTAATTATCTTTTGCAGATAGTCCTATGTGACAAAAGACAGCAAAAAACCTTCCCAGATTCTTTTAAAACTAACTAGTCGCTCAAATTCTGAATTCAAAAGCTTGATTCTGTACTTATATCTGTAATTTTGTGAAGTTATGTATATATATATTCATGGAAAATGCATCAATTCAACAGACAATTCTAAGGAAATTCAGTAAACGATCTTTATTCACAGTGGAATTTATGTGTCTACTTGAGAAGATTATGTGGGACTATCAAAGACAAATACAGAAAAATTCCATGAGTCCTACCCAAATTTCAAGTAATAACAATGGTAAGCTGGAATAGTATCAGCTAAGATAATAACATTTCAAGACAGTTTCCACAAGTGTTCACAGAATAAATGGTGGTCTTCATAAATAGACAGAGATTCAACAGTGAGATATTGTGAAAACACTCTCTTGAGTTCCTACTATATCTAACCCATTGGATAAAGGGTAACAACTAGGTCAGAAAACAGGGCACCAATAATAACATTAAGTTGAAAGCATGAACATACATGAGAAAGGTTGAAAGACGTGTGAGCTGAGTAGGTGATGAATTGTAAGTGTGAGGATCCGATGGTGATTACAGGTCTACAATGTGGAAAAAGTAAAACTTATTCAAGAATTTGCACAGGAAATCCAATGCAGTTGGCATTTAAAGCTATTTGGAATTGGGTCTTGAAAGTAGTAGAGAATCAGTGTTCATAAAAATCACAGACAAGTAATATATCAGAAAACAGCTCTCGTTAGGGGAAGGATATATCATGTATCTAGTTACTTCACTGTGTTTATAGTAAAAATACGCACTGCATCAAATGGCTGCAGGAAGCAACCAGAAAAATGTTGGCAATAACCTACCCTCTAGAAGCTAAACTCCTTTTTGAAAGGTAGATTGTATTGATAATGACCCATCATTAAAAGCAGTGCATCAGCTTGTTTAACAGGAAAACAGGAGGAGAATCCCCAGTTTCTTAAGAGAATGAAGAAAAGGAAAACAAAATGCTCTTAATGTTTGAAAAGGCAGACAACTGAAATACTGATAATAACCTATATGTAGATAGCAAAAACAATAAAACATTAAAAAGAGTAAAAAAAACAAACCTTGGACAAAAGGCCATCCTTTGCCAGCTTATAATTGCTATCAGCATGGTTTTTTGCCACCACACGTTCATCCGCCCAAAATATATACCATTTACCCCAGTCTACAGTCTTGTTATAAGGAGCTTCACACAGTTTCCTGATGCCCAACAGAAGTTTAAACAAAAACAACAGCATCACAAAAATTTTGAAAAAATAAAATGAAAAGGAGGTGATTGATACCCCATTAAGCCAATGAGAGAACCACCAGATAAGGCAATGGCAAAGACACCCCTGTCCTTCACAGATGCCTCAGATAGTTCTGCAATATAGTCTGCCAAATCAGTGGCAAGCTCATCCAAACTTTCATGAATCCTCAACTCTCCTCTATCTTTGTGAACCCCAGAAAGAGCCATCCTTTAAACAAGAAGTTTAGCAGCTCCATCATCAAGAAGTTTCAACAAATGCAACACTTATACAAATTTAGAGTAAAAGGAACAAACAAATCACACACTGTTTAGCATCAATACTAACTAAGAGAATAACAAGAGGAGGACAGACTGGTGAGTAAAAGAAAGTGGAAGAGAACATCAATAGCGACCAATTATCAAGGTTTAAGGTAATTGAAAGCAAAGGAACATTAAGAATTGAGATCATTATCCCTCTTACAAAGTACATGACTAAAAATTAGAACAATTCAATTCTCCCATATAGAATTCATGCAGCAAAAATCACAAAAATTTCTTCTCAAGGGATATAAACAGCAAAGAAATCAGTGTACACATTTGAGTTGAAATTGGCAATATAATAGCAATTCAACTAATTAGCAATGATCATTGTAATTGAAAAAAAAAAGGATCTTTACCAAACAAACAAAGAAATAAAACTAAATCCACCAGATACACATTAAACAGGTAGATTTCACAGCAAAATTAAACATACCCAGATCACAAAACTGTCTAAAAATTCACGCCCATTACACCAATAACTAAAGAAAACAAACATGTACAAGGAATTATCCACCAAAAGAGAAGGGGGAAGAAAAGAAAAAGAGCTCATGCAATCTAATTGAGAAGTTATTTGTATATGCAACAAGTAGCAGTATAAAATACAAGAAACCAAAGAAATGCTTACAAAGAAGAAGGAGAAGAAGAAAGACGGTTTGACAGAGAAAAGCAAAAAACAAAAAACTGACGAAAATGGAAGGTGGGTATCAACAGAAACACGAAATTGTTATATAATATGCATATACATACATGAATTATTAACATTATATGATTATATATAATAATTAAATAAATATAAATAAATACTTTAGCTTAATCCATTTACTGATTATATAATAAAAACTCTAATACACACACAAGAAGTTGAGAAGAATTTTACCTTCTGGGCTTCCACGTGCATCCAATGATCGTGACAAAACACACACACACAAACTCTTTCTCTCTCTCTCTCTCTCAGTCAACAGACAAAATTGGATAGAGAAAGAAACTCTTATAAAAAGAAAAAACAAAAGAAACTCTCTTTTAAATGAGAAAATCTCTGAGAATGCTAGATCCTCTGCCACAACATCTCTCTTGACCTCAGAAGATAAATGCAAATAGTGTTCACAAATAAAACAAGAATTAAGAAAAAGAAAAACTGGGTTTTAATCCCTTGATTATAATTTATTTATGGGTTGTTGGGATATAAAGGCAACGAGAAAAAGGAAAGAAAAGTAAAGAAAGAGAGAGAGAGAGCGCAAGAAACAGAGTCCTATGAGACCAAACACCTGTCCAAATCATAACCTGACATATGTACCAATTAGGACTTTTGTCTTATAATACTGAGATTTATTTTATTTTATTATCTTTGTTTTTAATCTTAATTCTAATCTAATCTTTAAATTCAAAAAAAAAAAAAAAAAAAAAAAACACCTCTGTGTATCGTTCTCATCCTTTTCTTTGCTTTCTTATAAATTTTCTTTTAGCTTGTCTCCCCAAAACCAGCTAATTTACACTTTTTATATGTTTCTGTGGTCTCACACTTTTTTTTTTTTTTTTTTTTGCCAAATCTGTGGTCTCACACTTTACCTATATCACATTCTTGAATCTTGATCCCATATAGGAGCATATATAATATGTAAACCTCTACATTGGATTATGATATGTTGTGCTTTAAGGTAATCATTTTTTATACTTATATATATTCAATAATTAAGATTATTAAATTCTTTACATCCTAATAATAATTCTTAATATATAGAATATGTTTTCTTGATGACACACACACACACATATATATATATATATATATATATTAAAGTGTAACATTCATTGTTATTGTTATATGAAATTTATCAGAAATTTTTATTTAGTTCGATAATGTTAAAACTTGAAACTTCTTAATAGAGATTTAAAATTAATTTAATATCCAAAGTATTTGTATTTATATTGTATGACGTTGTTAAAGTTTAAAAAAGTTTTATGCCATTTTAATCTTTGGAGGAATTCCTTATTTGAGATGAACAAACTTTAGGTGACGTTTGAAAGTGTTTGTATTGAAGAAATCATGTCAGCCATCATTTTCTGTGGTTTTTCTCTCCAACCTTCACCACCATAGAAAAAAAATAATGATGAACATATCAAGAGAAGTTTGGAATCTCACCCTATCAATATCAATAAATAGTTGCGAAAGAGAGATGAGGAAGTGAAAAGTCAGTCCTTTTATAAAAGACTCCAACAAAATTAAAACCCCACATCATGACAAATCAAGACTTGGTACCCCAGTTTCAGGAATCTAATTAGCTTTATCAAAACCCTGACATCTTGATGTGGGCACAACATTGTTTACTCCTTTTAGGGAGAAACAAGAGCCATGAAATGAAACCATTCCTTAGCCTGACATCTCTCTATCTCCCTCTCCTTATATTTCAAACTTTAATACAAAAAACAAACACTAGCGCCTATCTCTGATCTTGCTCTCAAATCCCACTTCTATGTACAACTAGTTCTTTGAGAGCTACTTCTCATCATCAACTTTACCACAAGACAATAGGGGAAATGAAAACAAGATTATATACCCTTTGTGTAATTTCATTTTTCCACCTTCTACTCTTTTATATTTATATATATATTAACTTTTGAACAATTATCTTAATAAGAAATTCTTTTGTTTTTATATAAAGGGTTAATCATAAAACCTAGAGCATAGAGAAAGCTCTCTCTACACTCACAATTTGATTTATCTCTTTTTACAATTTTTTGAAATTTTTATATAATTTATTTTTAGTATTTAAAAAATAATTAAAAATAAATGTTAGGTAATTAATAGGGTATTTAATATGAAAGTTTACATGTCTTTTTAATTTTTTTTCTTTTTTCAAATAATACCTTATTTGAACGAATTAAATGAAGAAAAAAAATAAAAAATAAGTAAGATGAATACATTATAATATAACTGTTTTCATTATATTCTCCCATGATTTTTTTTCTATTGAATATATTGTGATTGATAATTTGAATTTTTATATTAATATATAAGAATAAAAATATTGACGGAAAAACCAGTTTAAAAATTTATTACAATAATGATAATTATTATTTATATAAATATATAATAATTTTACATCTATATACATTTTTATTTAGAATAATATTTATATATTCTTATCTTTTTATGATGTATGAAAATTAATTAAAAATATTTTTTAATAATAAATCACGTGAAAGTTTATGAACTAGTTCATCAATAATGTTCATATTTGAAACTAATTCAATATATAAATATATAATGATATAGATGTGTGTGACTCGTTGATAATTGAAATGAATAAATAAAGTATATGTAAGATATAATTGATTATTTTCCAAGCTCTAGCTATAATTTGATAAAATAAAAAATTAGGTTTTTTTTTTTTTTTTTTTGTGCGTGTGTGAATAATTCTTTTCATAAAATAAATTAAAAGAGACAGAAAAATAGAAGTTAATTAGCACATTAATATTTATATATACTACAGGACCTATATCAAATTATAGCACCAAATTCATAATTAATAATTGATCTCCTTGAAAAACAAATTAAGGTTAGCTATTCTTATCATCATCATTTCTCTTGTACCTTGTAAATTTGATTCTTTAAATCCAAATCTAGTCAAGTTTAGGAAAAAATTTTATCTATATCGGGTGTATATATCAATCTAATGAGATAAAAAATAATAAAAAAAGTACCGATATTTTTTTATTGAGTAAAAAAAAATAAAAAAATTATATTTACAAAAGTTTATACAGAAAATAATTTTTTAAAATTTTTAGTGCCTCCCAACTCCCCAACATGCTTTTGAAATCTGAGGTTTATCTTAGTGTTATCTTGCTTACACTTAATTATCATTTATTAGGAATCATACACAGGTTTCAGTGGCTATCTTAATATTATTAAAATTTAGAGATCGACTCTATAATATTCCTATAAATACTTTCTCCATCTACAAATAATAATTCGCATTATCTTTTTAAAATATCCAGAAAAATAATAATAATTCACTTTTCTTTTTAAGTTAAAGTTATTATTATATTTCCAATTACCCTTTGCCTTAATTTAATATACTTACAATTAGTTATATTATTTTAAAATAATTAATGCTGGCTATTAGTAATCATAATAAAGGTAAATTAGTAAAAGAAGTTAGTAATCATAATAAAGGTAAATTAGTAAAAGAAACACAAAGATTTAATTGTTTTCGCCAAAATCAATATGGACTATTATTTAATAATATTTATAAACAAAAATACTATATATAATGGTAATGTTTAAAATCTGTATGAATATATCAATTTTTATTTGAAATTTTTATATAACCACTCAACAAAAATTAAAATTAACAACATTAATTTAACATCATTTGATACATATTACTAAAATTAATTGCTAAATATCAACATATATTAACAACATGTCAACAGTACTGTTAAATGTCTATAATAATAATGATTCAAAGATTTTCAAAGAGAAGTGAGGGATCTCTTTTGTTTGAGTCTGAACCTTGGACAACTTCTTCGACTTGCAAGACGAGCGAACAAGCATCAAAGTACTAAGTTTAAAATTGACAAGATTTCTTTGATGTCTAAGTCAGTGACTTAATTCTTAGGGTTCTCAAGGAAGAAAATAATTTATTTTAAAAGAATATTTTAATGAAAAAAAAATGTGAGAAATTATAAAATGAAACTATGAATAGCGGTAAATGAAAATATTTATTTTATATAATATGTGTCCGTAGGAAAAAGAGTTGATTGGTACACAAATATTTCATTCTCTTGGGTGCGTAGAGGGCTCAGCCAATACTTCAGCAAATCATCATATAATGTTTGAACAAACTTCTTCCCCTTGTGAAAAGAATCTCTTACCATTTTATCTTTAAATCAAAGGCGATATTTTCATAAATTAACAATTATATTATTGAGATGACATGTGCCAATATATAATATAGTCTTATTAAATGAGATTTTCTCATCTCCCAACCAAAATAAAAAAAAATAAAATAAAACCTTATTAAGGAGAGAGAAAGATCTATAGGAGAAGTGCTTGCATATTGATATTATCAAGAAGATAACTTAAAATGTTTCTATTGTGGGCTATTAAAATACAACTTGAGAGGCCTAATTAATGAAATTAATAGGATCTCTATTATTTTTTATTCATTTGCTGAATTATATATACAGAAATAGCTTTTCTCTTTTCATAATTTTAGTTTTTTTTTATGCATAGCATGTGAATAATGTTATTAATAGTAAAAAATTTGATATTAATAAGAATTTTTTTTTAATGCAAGTAAAGCAAGAATCTGAGGAGTGACGGGAACATCGATGAGGGCATCGATAGGTTGAGTGGGGGAGAATGTAAGGGTACGGGTCTTACAGGGGTATTATTGTAATAAGAATGTGAATCTAAAGACAATTCTATCAAATATGTGGTGTTGGTAGGTTGACAGTGTCATTTCGACAGCATTGGCAAAATTGACCCGCAGAGCATAATAATTGGGCTTGTACGTATGTGGTTAGCCAAACACTGTAACTAAAATTTTTTATAATACTATTTGATGGAGAATAAATTTGATTCTTATATTTAAATCTTAAGCACGAAATTAAGCTCACTATTCAACATTAGCTCTTTAAACATGAGATAATGAATATTTAGGCGAGTAATTAATAGGAGAAATATAGCTTTAACAAGGATGGAATTTGTAACTCGGCTGCTTGTATATTTCAATCATTTCCATGTTTAGTTGTCTAATTCAATTAAGATTGATCATCATTTTGCTCAATTAAGCATTTTTATCTTTATTCTCAAACACTTGCTGTAATTATTATTTTCTTTTAAAAATTAAGAGACCCAATAAATAACTACTTTAGACTAAAATTAAAAAAAATCCTTTTGAGTCAATGAAAAATAATTTTTCGATATTTAATTTCTTTGAACCTAAAACATATCAAAGCACATCAACTTACAATCGGCCAGCAATTCTCGATTTTGTAAATAATAATCTTTACTTTGTTAATAATTTTTAATTATTATATTGGCCAGCAACTCTTGATTGGTAAGCTTGGAAAATTATAAGCTTTAAATAGGTCTAATTGTCCAAGCTTACAAGCTTACCAAATTAGACCCATTTAGAGCATAGAGTTTTACATTTTCAAGCTTACCAAAAACACAAAATTAGGGATTGATTTAATCACTTTAATTAATTAATTCTCTTTATTCTTTGTCAATTATAATTAAATAATAGAAGCACTAACGTAAGGGATCTAACTTCATCAAATTCTTAAAAAACTTTTCAATGTAAAATTTTCAGATTAGACTTTTAACATAATTTCTTTTCTATTCATTTTGCTAAGTTGGAATATGGTATAAGATTTCGTTACATATATCCATCAATGTATTGAATTTCCATAGGATGTGATATTTAAAATGCATGTCACATCCTTTTAACATTATTTCGAGCGATATATTCATATATTGAGAAATATTGACAATATTTTACAAAATATATCTAAATCAGTTAAATTTCATAAAAAATTTAATAAAATATAGAGCAAAATATAATAATATTTCAAATTTTTTTTAAAAAAAAATTAGAAATGCAATTCAAGAGTTTTGATTTGAAATTTCACATATTGTTATAAAAAATATCACAAATTGATCAATAGTTATCAAATAATGAAATGCATGTTCATCAATATGTTTTGATTTGAAATTTTACATATTGTTATAAAAAAATCACAAATTGATCAAAAGTTATCAAATAATGAAATGCATGTCGTTAATATAATGAATTTCATTGTCAACGTATGACTTAGGATGAATATTGTCTCTGACTAATAAATTGTTATCAAAATCTTCCAGTAGGTAAAAAGAATGATTTTGAACCACATAAAAATTTAATATGGTATTAAAAATATTATTACAGTGTAGTTAATTTGTTGTTGTTATAGTCTTATGGAACAATAATTATTTATATATTGTATTAATTATAAGAAAATGTATTATAATATTCAAATTCATTAAGTAGAAACTTATCAAATTTATTTCTTATGTTATTACATTATATTATTAATTTCATACAAATTATATATATCACTTTATAATTTTAATTACTTTTATAGACATTAATATAAGAGATTAATTACTCTTTTCATAATATTTCTCAAAATTTTATTCAATATTTTCAAATTTAGACATTAATTTTCATATATATATATTTTAAAATCAATAGCGATATTTTCATAATTTTAAAATCTGTTCCAACTAATATAATAAGTAAAAATTGTAGGTATCACATTACTTGACAAATTTAAGAAGGAGAAGTCTACCTAATTAATATAAATATTTGTTTTATAAATTTTTACTTAAAGAAGAGATTAATTACGTATATAGCCATGTGGTTTACTAATATAATACCCTTAAATGTTTGTTCTTATCAACAATAGTAGGTAAAAAATAAAAGAATTCAAAATAATAATAATAGTAATAATTAATACTATAAGGCAAGGACTATAAGTTTAAAAATTCTTGTATTAAACGTCCAATCTTGGAAATTGTTATTTCACATTGGTTGATCCATAAACAAACTAAATAGAATATTAATTATGCTTAATTTGGTGATCAAACAATTATTATTATTATTATATTGATATTTCATACAATTTGTATTTTAATTGAATGTATGTTTCATGATTTATATACCACTTAATTTAATAGGACAATTAGTTAAGAATGTATATATATTGAAAATTTTAAAGATGTGAGATAATTAAAATTGTTAATATTTGAATTCATTAATTGTAATATTTTATATATTATAAAGTGGAAATTCAAAATTGAAACTTAACAAGGAAAAAAGAAAAAAGAAAAAAAGAAAAACCTTTTGTTTATGTTTAAAAGGCAATTCAGATATGTTGGTGAGTCATAATATAAATTAATAGGGGTAGGGTAGGTTGATGTGCACTATTATTTGCTGATTGTAAGGCCAAACTTTTCACCATGAAACACAACTTATGGCAATTTCACATTAGATTCTAAATCAAATATAAAATCTTAAATATAACATTAATTAAAAATAACAATAATTTAATTTTATCTTTTTTTTTAGGCCAAAGTTACAAATAGAACCCTCTCTTTTATGCTGATACTCAAGTGAGCCCTTAAAGTTTTTTTTTGGTTCCATTAGATCCTTAATCTTTTTAAAATGGCACATATAAAACCCTCTCCTTCGAGCTGATGCTCAAGTGAGCCCTTAATGTTTTTTTTTTTTGTCCCATTAGACTCTTAACCTTTTCAAAATGGTACATATAAAACCTTCTGTCCATAATTTAGAATTTTTGTCAAGTGATGTTAAAAATAAAAAATTAATATCTATACACCTACGTATTAATTTTTATTTTTGTATAAATATTTTTTAAACTATTTGGAGAAAATTTAATATTTGTGAAATTTAAAGTTAATAAAATTAATTAATTAATTAAAATATTACAAATTTAATTTAATATAAAATGAC